>BROE01000012.1:13731308-13816308 GCA_036571765.1 Plecoglossus altivelis | reverse complement strand
GTGGCGATCTTTTAAACTACTGAACAGCTCTCTGCTCTCTCTGCCTCTCTCTCTTTGTCCTCTCTCTCTCTGCCTCTCTCTCTCTGCCTCTCTCTCTCTGTCCTCTCTCTCTCTGCTGCTCTCTCACTCTGTTCTCTCGCTCTCCGTCTTTGTCTCTCTCTTTACATTTTACATTGAAGCCTAATTATAAATCCATGAAATACATCCACAAGGAGAATCAACACTCACAAATTAGGAATGAAAAAACAATAATGAATAATTAAACAGCGTTAATCCCCCGGTATTAGGAACCGATGTGTCATTAAGATTGTGTCACGGGCACGCTAACTGCTCCCCCCCCCCTCCTACGCAAATGTGATATAGGAAGAGTGGTCTGGAAAAGATTACCTCAAACTAGCCGAGCAAATGGAACTAATCACACGAGGACAACAGGGAATTACCCAGCTGGCCAGATCTCAAGATCCCCTGGATGATTTTCACGGTTGGTTGGGATGTGGAGAGAGGTGGCAGGGGGGGGCGGGAGGGGAGGCGCGGGGGGAAAGGTGTTGACACAATTCTTTCTCACTGGGCCTGTGAATACGCGTGTCAGACACATGCTGAGTGCTCAGACAGAACTAGTTTGTGGCGCTAGATGGGCTGCTCTCCGAGACTCACTGCAGTTTCCCTTCCTCTCCTGATACAATATCTTCACACCACAGACATCCTTTGGTTCCTTCGCCGTACACGAATCCATTCGCACTGCCTTACCCTGCCAGACTGCCTCTCCTCGACACGTCCCATCGTAGATTTTGGGTGCGAACGACGGAGACAGAGCGCAGCACGTGTTATTCAGTTAGAAGATCTTTGGAAGGACGAGTTCATATCACTTTGAATCGTGATCTGAGTAGTCTCTGAGAAATGTACGAGTGGTCTGGGAATAGTCTGAGTAGTCAGCGAGTAGTCAGCGAATGGTCGAAGTCGTCTGTTAGTAGTCTGCGAGTAGTCTGCGAGCAGTCTGAGTAGTCTGTAAGTACTCTATTAGGAGTGATTGTATTGACTTTCCTCTCTCACAGGTCACTTTAAATCCTGATATCCAATGACTACCTTCGATGCTGTCAGCAGCATTCAAGCAGATGCCCACTGTAGCTTAGATTCTGCTGATCGTGGCTCTCAGCTTTGTTGTGTGACAAAGAAGCGACTCCTCTTTTATTCAGATGTTGGTCTTGACATCGGCTACTCAAGGTTAAGTCGACGCCCCCCCCCCCCCCCCCCCCCCCACACACACATTCCTGCGAACAAAACGTTTGCCTCGCAGAGCACAGGAATCGAGGTTTTCCAACGCAGATCGTCTGTTGTGAACCCGGTTGTGATGACTCCACAGAGCGATTCATTTCCCCTGTAGCCTCAGTAGAAGAAGAGCTCGTGTGTTTCTCTAATGAAAAGCCTTAGAGGGGATTGCGGCTGAGCGACTGAAGACTGTCAGAGACCATGGTGAAGGTGGTGTTTAATAGAGAACAGTTAGAAAACAAGAAAGGGCTCTGTCTCTCATTTGCAGAGACAACACATCTTCAAAGCAGATGGCTCATGAATAACTGAACCACACAGACTCTAAATAAGTAACAGGGTGAGAAAGGGGGATGACAAAGTGAGAGAGAAATAGAGAGAGTGAGATAAGGGCAAGGAGAGAGGGGGGTGTAACTAACCTATCTACCAAAGTGATCCAATGTCCACGGAAGGTATTCAAAATCATCGAGGGTCATTCAAGGAACATGGATGGGAGAGGGGTTGTACCAGTGATTGCTGTCGTGGTTTCCATTTCGACTTTGCAGCAGTTGGCTGGATGCAGAGAGGGCACAGGTTGAGTCCCTCGTCGCTCGACGTGAGAGAAGGAGGGAAAACAGTTGGTGCTGGAATGGAAGTCTTCCCTTGGAACAGGTGGCAGTGTTGGGACTCACGAGACACCTCACCTTCTGTGGGAAGCTCACAGCCCCTGCATTTTGTTCTGTCGTATTAAGATCCCTCCGCTAATTATCATGTAAATAAAACCATCACATCTCTTTTCTCAGTCTTATAGGGGAAGAAACACTCCCTTAACATCAGGAAGCCCGACGGATTGCACCCTGTGGACTGCACAACACAAAACAACAAGAAGGTTCTCAAATATGTAAATAAGCAAGTGCTTATTTAGCTCTACACCCTGTAGGCTGTTTAGAGTGCATGTATGTCTAAGTTGTTCAAAGCAGACGTTTTAAGATGCAATAGGTAACGTCGTGAATGAATACCTAAAGTGAGAAACAGCGCCCCCAATTCTTGTTGAAACTTCAGAAGTCCATCCTTGCCGAAGGCGATTGGCTGGGACAGAATTGGCTGGGACGGGATTGGCTGGGACAGAATTGGCTGGGATGGGATTGGCTGAGACGGGATTGGCTGGGTCCGGATTGGCTGGGACGGGACTGGCTGGGACAGGATTGGCTAGAATGGGATTGTCTGGAATGGGGTTGGCCGGGAAGTAGAGGGCTGCTCCACATTTTGACATGTATATTCCATTGACACTGTGTTGCTAAACACATCTCAGAAGGCCTCATTAGCAGACACAACATGTTTATAGTACTATCATTATATGAAACAATCTGACCTATTGCACCTTTAAGTAAGTTCTCTTTGTTCTGAAGCCTCTCATAACTTAACAGCAAAGGTAGAACAAATGAGGTCAGAGGAGAAGAGTACTCGACTATTCGTAAGTTTACAGCGATTACCAGCTTCTGCCACTTATTTCTGGCACACCAGCCAAAACCATCTTTTTACAATATCAAGAAAACATTTCAAAACCATCCCTTCATCTTGTTATCAGATATGTAACCATACAAGAGGGAGCAGAGGAAGTAAGAATTTAGAAGTTTCACATCAAACGCGTTTTTCAATTGCCAAAAAGCCACTGTTCATCCCTGCTTGTGTACTAACGTCTTCAGTGCATACAGCAACAGCACAAGAAATAAGCCAATCTGTGTTTCGTAGACATATTCACCTACTTCAGACACACAAAGGTTCAGAATCTTGGTGCCGAAAGAGAAAAGATAATGAAATCTACAATAGGCCTACTTGGAGATGGTGGTAAGGAAGGTTTGTAATTACTTTGCACCATTGAGAAAGGACACCTAAAGATACGTGAGATTGCTTGCCTCCCTGCACAAGTCTCTGGAGACACAAGTCTACGTGGCACTTCCTCATAGGGAAACCAATCTCCGCTGCATTTGGGAGTCGGCAGCTATTAAACGTGGCAGCAATCGCACGGAGGTAGAGGGTTTCTCTCTTCCCCCAGAAAGGAGAACAGAAGATCCAATGGGCTCTTAGCCACAAAAAGCTTCATTTTAAAACGTGACGCTCGCCACGAAGAGACGTTTCGCAGTCATTTAAAAGTCTGGAGACGTTGTAAACACACAATCTGCTTGCCAAGTCTCATTACGAGCACGCAGGTACGCGCCGGACGTGTTTGGCAAACGGATACTTCTGAACCTAAACAACAACATACTATGTAAGTAGTGCCACAACCTCGTTATAAATGCCACCGTGGTGCTATTTCCCCATTACAATCAGGTGTGATTGGAAAGATCTCCCCCGAACCTTGACTGACCCAGCTATGGTGAGGCGCTAAACCATTCCACCCGCCCCCCTCCCCTCTCCCCCCACCCCCAATAAAAACACATTGAAGTTTGACTGCTTTAAAAGGCTTTCAGCACACACAGCATAGTGTTCTGTTCCTATGGAGGGGAAAAGACTGCTGTATAATTTACTAGCTGTTCCTTTTGGGTGTGCCTGGATGCACTAAACCCCTACGATGGAAAATGGAGTCTGTCGTCAAGAGCAGCGATAAGGAGCCTTCTGAACCCTGATGGCCACCTTTGCAGGATCCTGGCTTCGCTGGACTGAGTCTCTCATCCCTGAACTGATAACAAGCTTCTCAGCCACAGAACTTCATTGATCTGTCACCTTTGCTCGTTAGAGGGAGGGGGGGGCTTTTTTCTGCACAGCGCCCCTCGCTGGTCACCCTTCGTTCCTACTCCCCGCCGCCTTTTTTCGCACCTTCATCTTGACGTTCGAGCAACAGCCAGAATGCGAAGCGATATGAAATTCGCGCGTACTCTCCCCCTCCCCCCACAAAACTCCCCCACCCCCCCAACGTCGAGGAAAAAAAAGAAGAGAGTAAGGGAATGTCGATGGAGACTGAGGACGGCGTTGGCGGTGATCAGATTAGAGTGTGCGTGTGACAGGAGGCCGTGGCGGCGGCGGCGGAGGAAGGCACAGCTGGGAGAGGCTCCGTCAGATTCCTCACCTGCTCGGCCTGTCAGGAGAGAAGAGAGGAGGCACGCCACGCTCCTCCTGGCTGTCACAACGGGAGGAGATGGGGGCGAGGGGGGGGGAGGGGGGAGAAAGGGGAGCGGGGAGGGGAGGACGGAAGGGGGAGGCAGCAAGGGGGGAGGCGGTGGGTGATGATGGGCGGAGAGGGGGAGGCAGCGAGGGGGGGAGGGGGGCGGCGCATGCAGCACTGGGAAGGGCATTCACACGGTGACAAACCACAGATGTAACAAAAGAGATTTGCGAAAGCAAGAACTCCAAAGTAACTGCTTCTGCTTTGGTATGCCTCTAATATAAGATCATTACTCTACAGCTGTAATAATGTGCTTATACCTTCCCTCTGTACCTCTAATAATTTAACGGCACAGCTCTAACGATGTAGCTTTTACCTTTACTGAGGGTCTAATGAGGCACTGCATAGCTAATAATGTACTGTACAGCCATAATAATGTACTTTACAGCCCTAACAATATACTGTACAGCCCTAATAATGTGCTATACAGCCCTAACAATGTACCGTACAGCCCTAATAATGTATCATGCAGCCCTAATAATGTATCGTACAGCCTTAATAATGTACTGTACAGACCTAATAATTTATCATGCAGCCCTAATAATGTACCGTATGGGACCAGAGACCATTTTGCTATTACGTGTCGTCTCAAAGTTACATTTGACACTTTGTCAAGGATACCAGCCCCTCTGTGTCCTGGTGCTCTCCAATGTTTACGTAACACTTCCTGTCAGAGCCGTCTGGCCGTCACACGCTAGCTGATCTACTGCCCAATACCACAAGACACACTGTGATGGGGACAGCAAGGAAAATGAGACCGCAACCAGCTGGACTGAGCCACGGATAGCTTTCAGAAACCCGCCGTTATGCTCTGTGCATGGCTGAATCAAACGCATTCTCAAGACGAAATACAACCACACCATATTGGCTTTCGCCGCCGAGGGATCTTTCTGTCTCATCTTTGGCTGAGAGGATTAGAATCCACGTTGACATCCTCCTCTCTTCCATATGTCTATTCCGTTCGTCTTTATTCTCCTTACGTCTTGTTCCCACTCGCAGTGGCCTTGCTTGTGACCCCCACTCCCCCGTTCATCCATTCTATACAACGCCACGCTCCAATCAGAAATCAGTAGGCTAGGTAGCAAGTCGATACAGAGCCAGTTCAGTTTTTTTGTTTTTTTTGAAACAACCTCCCACCCTTCCTCGCATACACCCCCTCCCTCTTTCCACAGTCAATTTCTGGAGGTTTCGCACTCTCGTATTCAGCGGATGTATTAGAGAAGGTAGATGAATGTCTCCTCGCTCCCCCCCCCACCCCCCACCCCCATCACCCATACGTGCTGCACACGTGCACCACACGATTACAGACTCCACGGACTCAAAGCACTGCAGACTTTAACGAACGCTTGATCAAGTCCTGCGCCTCTGATGAGATAGCCGTGTCAGTACATACTTCCCTTCCTGCACACGATGTGACCTTTGACCTACCGGTTATCATTTTCACGAACCTAGCAGGGAAAGGTCACAGACGTCGTGTGATTTCGAATAAGAATAACTAAATTTGGGAGTCGGTCGGCCGTTGTTATGTATGTAATTCAGTGGCTCGTTATGAGCGTAGGCTACACCAAGGAAGTTTAGTCCAAAGTTTGGCTTGAGATTACCAACCTTGGCAATGTTTGGCTACTAAAATCCTTGAATTTTCCCTACGTATGCCTGGCACTGCGTTTGTTTATTGCACGTGGGACAAGTTACCCCATCTCAGAGTGAGAAATACAAGATGACTCCATGTAATTCACGCCACGTTGCGTGATAGCAAGTGAAATGGTTGAAATGCATGCGAGTCTCTGGGTGAATGCGTGAGCCTTGAGAGAGCTGGATATCATGACATGGACGATGGTTGGGTTTGAACATTTGCGGGTATGGATGTTATCACACTGCTAACATCAGCCTACCCCTCCTCTGCCACTAATAATTGGTAAGGGACCGACGGTTTCTTAACATGGGTAAGGACATGTTCCTATTGTCTGTCTCCAGCCGTATGTCAAACAAATGGTTCCTCTCCAAAGGGACAATCCAGCCTACTGTGTATTTCTCTCACAAAGCCCGCAATTCAAAGGCAGAATTTTCAGCGCCGTGCGATGGGCGAACATCAAAGTGAAAAAGGTAATCCTTCTGGTGACTGGAAACCCCAGAGAAAACTCTACAGCACACAGAGGAGAGACAGAGGGAGGGAGGGGATTGGATTAATGACACGACCACAAAGACACTTCCTGATAAGCAATAACACGCAGTCGATTCTGTGACTACGTGGATAGGCCGATGTCTTGGGCGCCTCCATCAAGTGATTAGCCATGAGAGGGACAGCCAAGGCTGTTCGCAGAACAACTTGACGGAGCCAGCCCCACTTCATTAAATCATCACGCTTCACTCTGCTGAGCAAATGGGGGTTCCTGGCCCATCGTTCCTCCAAGAGACCCCCCCCCCCTTTCAAGACGCTTTTTCAAATACGCAGCAAGTCAAGTCAAATGCGGCCGCAATCATTGGCGTAATCGTTCAGTTGTACATCTGAGGAGCGTTCAAGGGTAAACATGCTAATTTGGCTGTTGTTGATGAGACAAGCTAAGTTGGAGAAAGATAGACATGGATGAAGTAGTCTGCAAAGCGAATACATTATTTTATGACAGTCCTGAACAGAATTAATGGCGGAGTGTGAATATGTCTGGTCTGAGCTAAACATATTAGCAGCAGCTGCATGAATCAGATGTGTGTGTGAGGCAGTGTGTGAACTGAATTTAAGTTGGCAGAGAGATTCAGCTATATATTTTTGGATCTAGATTCTGTTTGTGACCTTGTTATGAGGTTCTGCAGACTTGCTGCAACAGCAGCTGGGATGCGAACACCTGAATTTCCCCACAGCTCATCTGTCAGTTAGTCAGAAGAGGTATCACCCTTCTCTCTCCCAGCTGATAAAGCCATCATCGGAGAGTGTCACTTTGAATGATTCAAATAAAGCTCATTCCAAAATGAGGTTTCAGAGCTCGGCAACAAGAACTCGAAGCCTGCCTTTGCCTCTGCTATCTTACCGCTGTTCACTGTGGTAGAATTTTGTGCTGCGTGTCGTATGAGAAACCAAAACATATACACAGTCATTTATGAAAGAAAACCAAATATAGATACTGTAAATGATACCAAGAATCGACAGTTTATATACGGTTAATTATATGAGAAATTTAAGCTTAAACATGCAGTCTCATTGGTCCTCCCAAAGAAATAAAGATTTAAACTGTCCAATTAAAAACAGTCTGTGTGCATTTACTGTATTTGTTGCATAGTGAATTGCATTTGGTAAAATGAATACTGTGTTTTAGATCAACAATTTAAATTAGCGATAAAACACTGAATTTCAGGAAGTAAGAAAAGTTTCCATCACTTATAATGCAAGGTAAATAATTTAAGGACGGAAATGTTGTTTTATAAAACTACTCAGAATGTAAATCTTCAGAGCGGCATCTTTGAGTCTATCAAAGAGGCCCGAAATAGCAACTTTACACTCCCAAGCTCAGGGATTTAACTGCAGAACATTCTCGTTCGCAAACCCACGGGTCAGTCATTCACATTCAACGCAGCTCCAATCGCAAACACTTTTTTTTGTGTGTGGAAAACTCATGAACATTACAACCAAGCACCATAGACACAGTTTGGACACGTGTTCCAAAGACCCCCTTTGCACGCTTAGGGTCTTCCCTCCAGGATGAGTGTGTCCCTCACACAGCGTGACATTGACGGATGTTGGACCCCCCCTCCCACCCCCCGCAGGTGGGGGGCATCCGTGAAGAATACTTGACCAATGACTGGTAACGAGGTCAGACAAGGAAGAAACGGAAACCTGTCATTGGTTCAACGCAGACAAGAGCATCTCCACTCCTGTCATGACTGGGAGAATGTTCTAGAACTGGCTGCACGAGAAGAGGGTCATCAATATTCCATTACCTTTCTTCTTGGGAATGTTCCCCTGAGATGGTTTAGTGCATCTTCTGTTCTCCAGACAAAATATTCTCTCCCCCACCCCACCCTCCTCCAAAGCACTGCCATGTCCTGCTTCCTCTCAGGGAACAAACTTACGTGCAGTATTTTTAGGGTGGAATTCATTAAAGACAAAATAACACTAATCTTCTGTCATTATTAATGATACACATTGTCAAAGCTGTTTGGAAGAGTTCCTCTGGAGTTGAAATGAATGGGGTTTGACTCATCTTAACTTCGCATCCACCACTGCCACATTTAAATGTCGTATTGGATGACGCTTGGGACAGCCAAGCAGGTAGTTCATCACGCACACATCTTGCCTCGATCTTTCCACTTCTTTAAAAAGGAAATATTTTTCACCAAATCAAAAAATATATTGTATGTGTTCAGTATGTTATATTGGTTTAAATGAACAATATCTTTCCTCTCCAACGTGTCTTGTTCTGATAACTGTGTTAACCTAACTGCCACTGAATTAATTTGTAGTTCTGCTATTTTTCACAGGCTCACAGTTTCATGGCCCCATTAAATTAATCAACACTGAAAATGACAGAGAAATGGTGCAAAGAGCTGAAGTGATACTTTTACATCTGCCACGGAAAAGTTGAAACATTTCATCGAAAAATTCAGATCTTTCTGCTTGAAGCTGTGTATAGACATTGTTCAGCGTGCTACAACCATGATCTCACACAGCATGTTCTGGCTGCAGTCTCAGTTGCCCTTGTACCTAGTTTATTCACACAGTTCACTGACAGCATGGAGTCCATCTGTTCCGATGTACTGCATGAGGTGAAATGTACTAAAATATCCCCCATTGTATTCAGCCGTCGTTTAATGAGTGGAAGGAAGCTATAATGATGGCGTGTAATCGTGATAGCTTCGGAAGTGCAGACGAGAAGCTAGAATAATTTACGCACACCTTAAATGTCAAGTTGTTAATTTTAATCACGGATGTGTTATAATTGGCTCAAATTGAGGTTTTTCTATGTTTACCTGTAGGTGTTTGTGAAGTTCAGTTCAAATCTGTGACGTTCTTTTTTTCCCTCTTCACTGCTGGGGCCTTGTTATGTCTCTTTCAATCAATGCAGCTGAACGTCAGAGGAATTCAGTCTGGCGTATTTGTCAATCCTATGTCCCTTTAGCTCATTCAACCCCATTAATAAAACAGTAGCCATGGCTTCCAGTGGATACTGTGGACATCAAGTGAAATTTAAAACTGAAACGGTATGATTTAGAGAGTGTTTTGCCGACGCATGGCAGAAACCCTAGCCGCCCAGGGCAGGAACCTTCTCCAAAGCTAACTCACCTTCAGCGTGTTCACAACCATTCAGCTCAGGCCTGTATCACAGTCTGCTAAACCACAAACGGTCCCTTCTCTTCATGTACAGAAAAACCAAACACGTTTGGACGAGCGCGACTTTCGGTCCTTGATTATTTCTATGTCGCTTTGGATAAAAGCGTCGGCTAAATGAATACAACTCCAACGGCGTGGCTTTGGGTTCCGTGGTTGCCGTGTGATGGGGAAAACAACAGCAGAATAAAGAGCTTGTCTCAATGCCTCAGCGCTCATTCAATGCCGCCCGATCATCTACTGACTGGAAAAATGTCTAGTCCATCACCATCATCATGATCAGAGAGCCTTTCACAGCGTAGCTGCTGCTCTGGAGTGTGGCTGAACGTACATGCAGTGAAACCGAGTCAGCTTTTCGGATGTCGGGGAGTGAGTGATCATGGTACAGATGCCTTGGGGTGACCTGGCAAGTAAGCTAATCACTGTTTCATCCGTCAAAAGAGCACCAATATCCAAAGCAACTTGAGTAACAGAGGTGACAGACAGCCATGCAGTTAACCGGTGTTTTCACACAGTGCTTCAAGTTTGTTTCACTCCATTTAGCTTTCCACAGTTTCATCCATCAAAACATACAGTATCATTAGGTTTAGAGACCTCGGTAAAGTGTTTATGTAAAAGGTGGGCATGGATCAAGAAGGCAGAGAACATTGGACCAGGTACTAGTCAGCTAACCATCACATACACACACACACACCACACACACACACACCACACACACACACCACACACACACACAGATACACAAACACACACAACACTGGGATCAACAGCATATGCTTCTTCTCGTTACTCCTCTTTAGTCACAGACACCCCCTCCCGCTTCTTACACACACACACACACGCACACACCACACACATACACACTCACACACACCACACACATACACATGCACATACACACTCACATACACACACCATACGCACACACACAACGCACACACCACACACACAACGCACACACCACACAACGCACACACAACACACACACCGCACACACACCGCACACACCACACACACACGCACGCACTCTGACCATGTTCATGGCTGATTGAACCATTATGGACCTTACCTAAAGAAAGATGCCCACCCACCAGGCACGTTCAAACACAGGAATGGATTGAACCCTTCTGCAATTACCGCTAATCGGAGGCCAAAGGCATCCGTAATGGATTTCAATAAGGCAGGATGGACGCCCCAGCCTGTGATTTATGTGTGCTGGCCCGTACTGCAGAGGTAGAGTGGTTTAACGGAAGAAGCAAAGGCTGGACTTGTGGACATGTCAGGAGGCGGTTCTTGGATGAGGAACGAAGGCACGAGTGAAGCGGCAGTCAACACTGTGACTACAGGCTCTGTCTGTCTGTTTGTTAAGAGAAGAATTGACCTTTCTAAAAGACGGCTGGATGTGTGCATGTGTGGCATGGCGGATATCTTTCAACCGCTGCACTTCTCCCTCTCTCTCCCTCCCACCCTCCCTCCCTTTCACCCCTCCCTCCCTTTCACTCCATCGCTCTCCCACAGGTAAAGAGAGCGAGAGAGGGCAACAGAGGTAGACGGAGAGAAAGGAAGAGTGAGATAGATCGTGATGCAGAGAGCGAGAAAGAGAGAGAAATGGAGAGAGAGATTGCACTTCACACTGTTCTCAAACGGGTCCAACACACGCTCTTCCGGTCTTCTATTATTTCGCTCTATATGAAGGCTACTGCGAGCTTACAATCCCTCTCTTTTCCTCCATGTCTCTCTGCATTTCTCCCTCTCTCTCCTCTTCTCTACCACTCCATCTCTCTTTCTCTCCATGTCACCCTCGCTCTCTCTCCATCTTTATCTTCATCTCTCCCTCCCTCCCTCCCTCCCTCGCTCCTTCCCTCCTTCCCTGTCTCTCTCTCCTACTCCTTATTTCTCTACGTCTTCCTCCAGTGCGCCATGCAGTGTTTGATGTATTTTCAGCACGGGGCATTTGGTTGGGATTACGGTTAATTATTCAGGGCTGTTCTTCCCTGCTCTCCCACCTGGCGTGATGAACGGGGCTTTTAGAATGAATCATAGCCCGTCGCTTGTTCAAGAGTTCAGCTCCATAGATACTCGTAGAGAGAGCAGTTCAGGTGAGGAACCCACGCCCCATTTAGCTACACTCTGGTCTGCCACAAGCGCTGGAAGAGGCTACTTACGGACAGAAGCAGACATGCATGCAAGCACCCACACTAACAAGCGACCAGACTAATATGGCAGTTGACGAGCCGTGTCAGGGAGGCCGAACGCCCCGCCCAATCCCCAACTCCCCGCTGCGAGACTAGATGCAACTTCAATAGAACAGACAGGCTGTACGCAGTGGAATACGGATAAAAAAGACGACAAACAAACACCATTTACGTTCCTGCGAATACTCGTTGAATACAGATATTTCGCTCAACTGATTTTTTTCAGTTTTTATTTTTTATTAACATGTTAATCTTCATGTTGTTGTTATTTGAGTATATGAAATTACGTGCGCATTCCCACACTGTATAACTAGGTAGCACAACCTGCTAAAACACAACGACTAGGTGATGAAAAAAAACCTACTTACATTTAATATGACAATCAATTACTTTTGTATGATTAGTGTCAAGGTGTCTTTTTCAGAATCACGACCACAATCTATTCAATCTGATGACATACCTCGGGTTAAAATGGACTTCATTTTCAAAGTATAATCCCAGAGAGCCTTCGTTTATCTGCGCGGGTGAATAAAACTGGTATCTGCTTCGGATTCCGCGATCCGTGTGTGTGAACACGGAGACAAACCAGGTCAGCGTCCGGTAAAAGTTTAGCCCGATGATTTTACCTTGAAGCGGACTGGAGAACGCGGTCTCCCTATAACTCCGCGCTCGGTCATTTGAGAGGTGTGCACAAAATCTTCTATTTACATCCAGACAATCCAGTGCGTCTCCAAACAGACCACCTCACCCCACGGGCGGAATCGAACGGAATAGGTAAGAAATTGTAAGAATACATCAACAATCGTCACAGTGTAATCCACTGAATCTGAGCATATCTATCCATCCGTCCCTCGTAGTCCTACTGGGGAGTTATCCTGTGAGTGTGCACGGCAGATAGGCGTGTGTAGGTAGCATCACATGTACCCATCCAACGCGGACCTGCTCGGGAGTTAGAGGGAGACCGGTGTGCGCGCGCGCGCGCGCCATAAACAGGGACACTGTGTTGGGGTGTACCAATGCAATACTAATATCAGCGATAAATGAACTTGGTCGAACCTTTTCCACCCAGGTCACACACAACCAAATTGAGCTCGAAAACGTGCGCGGTCTCTAATGAGCAAATTGTTAAACGCAGTTGCCCTGCACCTCGATGCGTTTCGTAATAGAAAACGCCACCCGGCGTTTGACTTGAGCCAATACCTGAATCGTTTATAACATTATACCTGTCTCATACCTTTAAACGCCCTTGTATGCGGACGACGGCCATGACGACATCGTTTGTTAGCCGTCTGTATTCTTTGTCCATTTTTCAATGGTTAGATTTGGCAGTAGTTTGTTTAGCCTGAAGAGAGGTACTGCAGACTATATCGACCACAACAAAACTTTCGTCTTATGTGGATTTTTTTTACCCATCCTTGAACCGCCACCTTAACGTGGCGGAGTGGTTTGAGTGCTCGGATGATCCTAGGAGCTATATTGTTGGGTGCAATAAGCCTCTGGTAGGGTCTCCCAAGGCAAACTGGTCCTAGGAGACTCGCCAGCTCAGCTGCTGTGTGTTGGCGTTTACCCCAGCGAACGAGAGGGTCGCGTGCCTGCGCATTCAAGGCGGGGACAGGTCTCTCACTGTTGTGTCGGCCTATGGGCTGAATAACGTTGCAGAGTACCCGGCCTTCTTGGGGTCCCTGGGAGGGGTACTGGACAGTGCACCGACCCGGGACTCTATTGTTCTGCTGGGGGACTTCAACGCCCACGTGGGCAACGACAGTGACACCTGGAGACGAGTGATTGGGAAGAACGCACCCTCCCCCCCAATCTAAACCCGAGCAGTGTTTTGTTATTGGACTTCTGTGCTAGTCACAGTTTGTCCATAACATCATGTTAGAGCACAAGGGCGTCCATCAGTGCACGTGGCACCAGGATGCCCTAGGCTGAAGGTCGATGATCGACTGTGTTGTCGTGTCCTCTGACCTGCGGCTGCAGAGAGGGGCGGAGCTGTCAACCGATCACCTCCTGGCCGTGAGCTGGATCTGCTGGTGGGGGAGGAAGCTAGACAGACTTGGCAGGCCCAAGCGTATCGTGAGGGTCTGTTGGGAACATCTGGCGGTGCCTTCTGTCAGCAGGGTCTTCAACTCTCACCTCAGGGAGAGTTTCTCACAGATCTCGGGGGGGAACTGGGGACATTGTGTCTCAGTGAACCATGTTCTAGGCCTCGATTGTCGAAACGGCAGCCCTGAGTTGCCGTTGCCGGAGTTGCCGTGGTCTCTGGTGCCAGTCGTGACGGCAATCCCCGAACCTGGTGGTGGACACCATAAGTAAGGGATGCTGTCAAACTGAAGGAGTCCTATCGAGCGTGGTTGGCTTGTGGGACTCCTGAGACAGTTGACGGGTATCGGCAGGCCAAGCGTGCCGCAGCCCGGATGGTCGCAGAGGCAAAAACTCGGGTCTGGGAGGTATTTGGGGAGGCCATGGAGAAGGACTATCGCACGGCCTCAAGGAAATTCTGGCAAACCGTCACGTCGAGAGGAACTGGCTGTGGTGGCTCTGGCGTCTGTTTCAGATCCCTCCTGGATGCCTCCCCCAGGAGGTGTTCCGGGCATGTCCAACCGGGAGGCGGCCCCGGGAGAGACCCAGGACACACTGGAGGGACTATGTCTCTTGGCTGGCCTGGGAACGCCTCAGGAGCCCCTGGAGGAGCTGGAGCAGGTGTGTGTGGAGAAGGAAGTCTGGGTCTCCCTGCTGAGTCTCCTGCCCCCGCGACCCGGCCCAGGATAAGCGGAAGAAAATGGATGGACGGATTTTTACATTTCTTTTTAATCATCCCATAGTATACGGTCATCCAGATTTCATTTCCACAGACACAGTCAAATAACACATTTAATTGTTAGTACAATGTAGGTTTAAAACTTCAAATAGCCTACCTACAAAAAATAAATGAAATCGCATACACCTATAGCCTCCATACTTAATCATATTTCTACTATAGGCTTATATTTATAGAGTGTCATATTTGGCTGTTTGTGTACGCTTCTGTTATATATTTGTTACTTCCTGTCTTTTTGACTCCTCAGGATGTTCGCTCGTGCTCAGTATCAGTAAACAACAGTCTTTGCCAGGTCCATTTTCTGCCGCATGAATTAATGATGTCTTCATAAATTAAGCACGTTGCCTCATCTATCTGGGGACTTGTTAAAAGGCATGTGAAGGAATGCGTATCGGTCGGATGTATATAAATGTCATTGGCAACTGATTGCCACACGCCGTTTACAAAGTAACGGATCCTGACCTGCCCATGAGTAAATCACACATGCATTATGTATCTATACATTTCGCAAACCTTTTATGAAAAACAAAAACACTGGTGTTATATTCATACAAGTTTATCCGTATTCTGAAATGCAGTTGCAGTTCTTCATGGTTGATGCGCAGCGCCTCTTGCAGTCAATTATTGAATCATGGGTCTCCGAGACATTTCGAACGTCTCTGTTGCCGTTCCTGTGTATCTCCCACTCTCTACCAATAATACAACATTGTTGTGACAGACCGAGGAGTATTACTGTGGGTGTTTTAGCTATCTGGGGAGAGCACATAACAGGAAGCTCTTGTGACTCATACTTTCAGAGATGCCTGCGTGCTTTTATTCCATAGTCAGCTTATTTGTTTCGTAGTGTGTTGGATGGATTTCCGTCCATGGAGGGATGGTGTGCGTTACGTACTAACCCTGCTGTACATTTAGCTACTGTGCTCCCCGTATGAGGTTAGGGAGAGGGTGGCGCTTCCATCTTCTGACGGAGGTGTAGTGGTGGTAGAAGCTCCCTTGTTGTGGATGCCCAACCGTTGATAATCCTTTAGCAGTACTCGGATAGGGACGTCCAAGCCCTCTTAGTCCTACTGAAGAAGAGGTCTGAACGTTCATGAACTGGTCACAAATATGAATGAATGAATATCTTTATCGTCATTGTAGAATGTACAACGAAATTCGGGATGCCACCCTCTCAGGTGCATCAAATAAATACAGTTTATAAATATCTCAAAAGGTAGCAGACTTATAAAAAACGGCATAAATAGAAAACATCAGTAATATAGTTAATTAATAAATAAAGTAATAATAAATAAATAATCATAAAAATAAAATATAAATCCACAATAAACATCCTCTGAGGTGGAGAGGAACATGAAGGCCCAGGCCAACGCTTTTGTGTTGTCATTGGTTACTTTGGAGGGCACGCCAGTGCACATCCGCCCGTCCTTCCGTCCTTTGGGAGAAAGATCCTTTAATGAATTGTTGCACAAGGTTTCTTCCATTTTTTCAATAATCCATTTCTGGGAGTTTTTCCTTGTCTCCCTTGAGGGTTTAGGTCGTTCGAGGGCAATTTCTATGGGCGCCTGTGAAGCCCTTTGTGACATTGCTCGTAAAAATGTCTTTACAAAGATATTACATTTGGTTTGATACTGCTTGATTTAGTAAAATAGTACTAAAAAGGGTTATTTTAGTACACCGACTATTTCAAACATCTCCCTCATATGTACATGGCCATAACATTCTGTCATATTGATGTCGCTAACTCTCTCTGCCTCGTCCGTAACATTAGCCATTCCTAATGTTCCCTCTGTGTGGGTAAAACTCAATGACAGTATTTCACTACAGATCAATAAGTTGCTGGTTCAAATCCTCCACTATATTGTACGGTGCCTCAGATAACAAGCGACTGCTAAAAAACATTATTTTAGCTGTTGAACAAACCAGTCATGTATTCTGTAGATCTAGAAATCAACGAAAAAGAAGTCATTTCAAAGAACCAGCTAAAGTGAATAGACTCATTGGAATCAATATGTGAGTGATGTAATAATAATATGAGCCAGTGGATCGGGTTGCCGTGGGTTTGTGTTGAGGAATAAAAGGGTATTTAAAGGTGTACTTGGAAATCAGCGATTTCTCACCCCTGATGTAAAAGTGACACAGACATATGACCGGGTGCAGGCCTTTCTCACAGTCTATTACCTTTATCGAGATGCTCTGTCTTCATTTGTTATTTGACCTTTCTATCTGTCCTACATTGAGGGATCTTGCTCATAGCTTGTGCTGTTTGAGCTGCCTGCTGTGTAAACCTGGAACTCGGAATGACTTGAAATGAAATCTGAGCACCAGTAAAACGAGCAGAAAATGACTTTTATTCCGTTCCTTTCGAGCCCTCGTCACGTACGTAAACCGTGCGTTGGGGTGCGACACGGTAACAGTGTAAATAATATATATCTTCTTGAATGTTTTTGAAAGACTGACTTGAATCCTGCCTATGAGATATATTAAGTCTGGTGCAGGTGCACAAATCTTTGAACGTGCACAGCGATTGGTCGGACTGACTGCTCTGAAAAACAGACAGCTCTGAAAACTGTTCGTTCGATCGATAAAGTTTTGTCCTCCCTGCCACCCTGAACCAGGCATGAGTCACCCCCCCCCTCATCCCCCTCCCCCCCCCATCCCCATCCCCTGACAGAGATGAAGACACCAGACAGACATGATGGAACGTTCCAGAACTTCCAGCTGCGTATCTTTCTCCAACCTGCAGGTGCACAAGGAATTCTTTTGTCGAGTGTCCCACGTGGATTTGATCTCGTCGCAGTTTCTATTCTTCACCACACGTTATTATTCCACCTGTGAATCTGTGTTTGTGCTTATTCTGTACGTGTGCGAGTAAAAAAGTGCGGCGTGAGGGCCACCTGTGTGTATACATGTGTATTTGTGTGTGTGTGTGTGTGGGTCTGCCTTGGGTTGTGCTAACTAGAAGACTGTCTCTCAGCTTCTCTCTGTGAAACAGAGACCGGCGATGTGTGACAAGCACAAGGTTGTCGTGTTAATGTTCCAGGTGACAGGAGCTTAAATCTTGCTGCAGGTATTCAGTGTTTTAGAAAGGCAGCAAAAGATCTACACAACAGGGGATGGATAACATGCGAGCTGTCCAATGTTAGGGGAGGAGGAGGGGGGGGGGAGGAGGGGGGAGAAGGGATTTGATCTAGGTTGTCAGCAAATATTCAGCAAAGCTTATTTCCATGCATGTACTACCACCAGTGTTTTCATTCAGACCTAATTATGCTGCCGCTATTCATAATTGCACACAATCACACAACCTCACACATACCCACCCACATAAACACTCACAGACAGACACACACACAGACTCACGCCTACAAATAACATGTACACGCGCACACAGACTCACACAATGCACACATGTACTCGCTGACAGACACACGCTCGCTTCAAATAACACGAGCGGTTTCAGTCGGCACCATGGCAAAGTAGCTTGGCTGGCGAAAGTGTCACACCACAGGCACACTTGATCCTGGCTGTAATTGATATTCATCTAATCCCCCCTTCAATTCTAGACGGTTAGACATGCTAAAATCAGTGCAATCCCTTCTACTCATGCTCTAAAGCCTTTCTCTTGCTCGGGCAAATTGATGCGTGTCCCCAAGGGCCTCCAAACACGTTAATCTGTTAAACCCAAACGTAATTACTGCTTGCTTCCTTTCCCTATCTGGAACAGGTTTGCCCGCTCCTCCTGTTTGAGTTGTCTTGCCAGGCAGCAGTTTTCTGGTCCATTGTTGGTGGAAGGAAAGGCTCAATGTTCTCACCATAAAATATCTGTATGTGTGAGCGTTTGGAAGACATCTGATATCATGTTGGTCTTGTTTACATGGTGTACGAGAACTGCAGACGAGCTTGTTACCATCACGCATAAGTCTTTTTGCATGACCTAGACGAGATAGTGCAAACACGTCCCCTGTCGTTTCGAAACGGATTTGTCTTTCCCCTTTCTCAAAGGGTTGTGAGATGCTCAAAATGCAGCATCGCTCTTCCTGTGTCTTGGAATCTTTAGAATTATTAATGGCAAAGAGTCAGACTTGAGAAATAGAGAGAGGGAGAGAAGGAGAGAGAGAGAAGGAGAGAGAGAGAGAGAGAGGGAACATATTCTGCCATCTTCTGCTGACTCCAGTAGAACTTGGGGGAGGGGGGGGACTCCAAAAGTGCAAAGTTTACTTTTGATGAAGTGGTGTTGAAGAGAGACGTTACGTTTTTTTTGTGTGTATAATCCAGAGGGAGGTGTCTTGGCTATTGATCGCTAGCCACAGAATGGATGGCAAAATGCCTGGAATGAAACTTTTAACACTGTTTTCTTTTACTGACCTCTGCAAACATTAAGCGTCAGAGTTGCAGTTTGAGCAGCGAGTCCTCTGGTTCCTGTCACCTTTTCTTCAACCACCTGCTCCGCATATCCCATCACACCTTCCCTGGGGAAATCACCATGTAGTCGGGGACCTGAGAGGACCCAGTCTACCCTCCAAAGCTATACCTGGACGCTTCGATCCAGGGTTAGGAGAGAGACAACACTGATGAGCGAGGGTACCAGTAGGGCGTCTGTGGCTGGTGGAGTTGGCCAGTCGGGTGGAGGTGACAGGCGGGTGACCTTGACCAGTGGGCGGGGGTGGGAGTGGTTGGTGGGTGGGTGGGTGGGGAGTATCATAGCTGGAAACGTGAGGGTGTCGGGTGTCCCACTGGAGAGCAGAGACCACAAGAGGTGCCGCCATCCTTCCACTTTATCAGCCACCAAAGAAGTTCATTAATCACCACTATCGATCCGTTGTCTCTTTCCTCCACGCTGGGGCCCAACGTGTCACATGACTCACATTCACAGCAGCAAGGAGCCTCCGTCCGACGACTCGCACAAGGCGTCGCCACGGTTTCACGCCCTTTCACCCTCAGCCCCCCCCCCCCCCCGCCTCAACACACACACACACCCAGACGCAACTCTCTCCAGTCGAACGCTTCTTTAAACTAGCTGTCAAGTTCGTCGGTATTAGCCTCATTATGTTTCTGTTTACATTTCACCATCGTTAACTCGTCGTTTTGATCTTTTCATTTCCGGGTAGTTGATTAACAGTGTATGCTATGCTAGGAAGCAGAAATTTGGGTTGCAGAGATTTTGATATTGTTGTTGTTTTGAGAAGAATATGTGTGATTCATTCCCTTGTGAAGTTGGGTAGCTTTTGAAGTCTTTTTGTATTTTAGATGTCAGTTCTCTTGTTACAGGGATTATTTTGTGTTGTGTTTGAGTCTCTCGTGTTTGGCTGTCTTTTGGGATCAATCTAATAACTTTCATGTAATCAAAAGGGAACTGTCAAAGAACACCAAGTAATTATCCTTCATGTTCATCTCCTCATTCTTGCCTAATTAGTCTAACATCTCTGGCAGGGAGATCTTTGTTATGTTATGTTCGTGGACAAGTCAAAAGTTACACCCAACTGTTATCTTTCTGGTCGTGACTCAGAAGTCGCTGTCAACGTATACGTGATGAAACGTAAGGGTTCCCTGCGGTGGAGAGATAACGACGTCGACAAGCAACTCGCCCGTCTGGGTGTGTTTCAATCCAGCGGAGGAGAGCGTTAAGGTCATTCCTCTCACCCAGCGAAGGCCTCTGAGACCGACTTTCCAGTCCATTTGTTCTTGGGTTTAGCGGAGAGACAGGTGCCCCACGGTTGTGCTGACAGTTGGGAACAGCGTGCGAGGAACTGTAGCGCCGTGGTTCAGCTCCCTTGTGACTCTCCCTGACACGCGCACACACGCACACCAAGACTCGCAGACTTGGAGACACACACGCACCGAGACAAAAACTCACACAGACACGCGCAGACGGAGACACATTTGGAGAGACACACGCACTTGGAGTGACACACACACACACACACACACACACACACACACTCACCTATACAAATAGGCCCATTACCACAAGCAGGAAAGGATAAAGAGAGTTTTGTTAGCGCTTGTGCTGTCATGTCCATGTCACAGAAGGGCTAGGGCTAAAAACATCTGAAAACAACATGTTCCATGCGACTGTGAACGCGGCTTTATATTCCCTTGTTTTCTTGTTTACTTTCCACTGGGAAGTTTAGGGCACGGGGGTCGCTCTTCTGAAAACAGACATGAAAATATCTACACATTTAACCACAGAGCGATAACAGCACAGGCAGAACAGCACAGGGATATTAGCAGGGAGATAACAGCATAGGGATATTAGCACAGGGATAACAGCACAGGGATATTAGCAGAGAGATAACAGCATAGGGATATTAGCAGAGAGATAACAGCACAGGCAGAACAGCACAGGCAGAACAGCACTGGGATATTAACAGAGAGATAACAGCATAGGGATATTAGCACAGGGATAACAGCACAGGGATATTAGCAGAGAGATAACAGCACAGGCAGAACAGCACAGGGATATTAGCACAGGGATAACAGCACAGGGATATTAGCAGAGAGATAACAGCACAGGCAGAACAGCACAGGCAGAATAGTAATCTCAGTGCCAGCCAAGATTTCTAGGCAGCCACAGGTCCGGCAGGACTGGACAGAGAAGGTTCCGGATGAGAGCAGGACTCTCCGTCACGCTGCCCTACATAGAGACCAGAGAGGAAACAGGGGGAGAGTTCTGCAGAAAGGACAGCGAGTCACCAATCTGTGACCACCAGTCTCCATTTTGCCGTTTCCATTTTCCACACACAAGTGTTTGGAACTATTGTGGTAGTTTATCCACACACTGTCTCGACTAATAATTGAGTATTTTTGTAAGAATCCCTGCAGCTGTGTAAAAAAATCGCTCTGGTGGGAATTATATGCAAATGACTATTAACCAGGGCAGGGGTGTCTTAAGAGCTGGCTGTGGTTTTAACAGTGGTGGTTTACATGGCAGTCTGTGGTATCATTTCCTTATTGTCATGGATGAGTTCAGTGATAAGGACAGACAGAAAAGTCAAGGATAATATTTGGAATCTAGCTAGCCGTCTTTTCAACGCTTTGGATCACCAGTCTTCAGACGCAAGCTAACAGTTGCGCGATCGATCAATTCATTCTGACACCTAGACAAAGGCCATGGTCGGCCTACCATCACAAAGAGGATTATCCTGCCTGTCGAACACGCTCGCGGACAGAAGATAACCTTTTATTTTCCCCTTAGTTTAGTGTACTAATGTGTTTCCTTCCCGGTTAGAATTGTAAACAAAATTCAATTTAATACTCATTATCGGGCAACATTCATTCGGAGTCTGTGGGGAGTTTTCCTGCAGGACCCAGGTTCTTGAGAGCGGCTCAGTAAAATGCAGTCATTTCGCAAAAACGCTTTCATCCAAAGCAGACGTACAGAAGGAGATTTAAATCAGCAATCTATAGAAATCTGTCAAATGCTCTAACCACTGAGCTATATTTTCCTTCAGCCCAGTAAAGAGAGAGAGAGAGAGAGAGAGGGAGAGAGAGAAAGAGAGAGAGAGAGCAGACAGCCGAGGAACAGAATTATGGGTTAGAGCTTAAGTCTCAGCAAGACAAAATCCATGTCACACTGTTCAATGCTGATATTGTGCAGTCTTGCAAACGCTTTGAAGCGCCAATCAGTTACGACAACGTGGAAACAACCGATGGAGTTGGGCTAAGGGTGATTTCGTTGTCCCTGCAAAACGAAACATAACACTTAGCCTATGTCTGAGTACAGGGCTTGAAAATATGTAGAAAAAAATTACCAATGAGAATGAAGTTTAGGGGACATAATGGATTACTAACGAGGTAATTTACAGTGTGACTAAATGACTATGCTACAAAAACAACAAACATTCGTCGAACGACAGTTAGACAAAAGTATCGAGCATCAATCGCCTTGCAGATTAGCTGCTTGCATTTCTCCAACTTTAATCTATTTCCCTGTGTAAAGAATGATCACTTTCGAATGGCTTTGTTTGCTGCTAAACAAGGCAATACTAAAGCAATTGTGCACTCCATCGCATAGCAATTAGGCCGAGCACAAGCCCCAAATGAGTCATAACATACAGCAGGAGGCTCTCTCTCTCTCTTCTCTCTCTCTATCTCTCTCTCTCTCTGTCTCTGTCTCTGTCTCTCTCTCTCTGTCTCTGTCTCTGTCTCTGTCTCTCTCTCTTATCTCTCTTGCCCTCTCTTCTCTCTCTCTCTCTGTCTCTCTCTCTCTTCTCTCTCTGTCTCTCTCTCTTTTATCTCTCTTGCCCTCTCTCCCTCTCTCTTTCTTACCCTCTCACACCCTCTATCTCTCACTTGCCCTCTCTCTCTTTCTTGCCCCCACCCCCCCTCTCCCTCTCTCTCTCATGGTCTTCTGCGCTTTTAAAGCTCACAAAATGTGGCCGGACCTTATCAATGGTTCACACCACCCAGACAACTTTAACAGGTAATTATGGAGGCAGACGGGAATTTTTTCTCTTTGTGCCACAGAGAGGGATTTTTTTTGTTGAAAAATGGATCCATTGCAGAATACACAACTGTTTCGTAGAAAGAAAGTTGCCTATTCGCCTCCCCCCCCCCACACACACACACACATACACACTTATCCACACACACTCTCTTCCCCGCCCCGTACATCTATAAGGATGAATAGTGTTTGTTAAATAAGCACATTGTCATATGACAGTATTAGTAGTAGTATCATGTCCCATTGTTTGGGTGAATTAAAGTATCACATTCTCTCATAGTAGGCAGGGACATGGTGCTCTTTGGCCCTGGGAACATGTTCAGATTGAAACCAGATACATGCTCACTCGCTCAGATACAGGCTCACCCAGGGCTGCCTGCCTGCTTTATATAGTTACAGAACTCTCCCTCTATCTATTTCTCTCTCTCTTACACACACACATATATTGAGGTCACATTATCTCCATTAATGACTTGGTCCAGATGTTACTATTCCCAACTCCAACATACAAACACTTTGTAAACCATTTCCTCACACGGTGAACTGAGTCTGGTTCACATGACGCTCTCCTCTCCAACCTCTCCAGCCTCTCTGGTCTCTCTGGCCTCTTTGGTATCTCTGGTCTCTCTACTCTCTACGTCCACTGGTCTCTCTAGCCTCTATGTCCACTGGTCTCTCTAGCCTCTATGTCCACTGGTCTCTCTAGCTTATATGTCCACTGGTCTCACTAGCCTCTATGTCCTCTGGTCTCTCTAGCTTATATGTCCTCTGGTCTCTCTAGCCTCTATGTCCACTGGTCTCTCTAGCCTCTATGTCCCCTCTGATCTCTCTAGCCTCTATGCCCTCTGGTCTCTCTAGCCTCTATTTCCTCTGGTCTCTCTAGCCTATATGTCCTCTCCAGCCTCTCCAGCCTCTCTTTTGCATGGTCTAAAATGATCACGCTGATAACCAAACCCAGACAACAGAAGCTGCAGTAACCAGGGCAAGAAACATAACTGGGGCATCATTGGCGAATCCTTTTTCTTCAAGTTGACATTTTAGCTGCCCTGCATGTCTATTTGTGTATGTTTGTCTGTGCCTGCATATGTGTGTTTGTCTGTCTGTTTGTCTGCGCCTGCGTGTGTGTGTGTGCATGTGTGTGTGTTTGTTGTTCTTATGTCGAAAGCACCAGACTCTCTGGGGTATTGAGTCAGGTGATACACATTTCTGACCTGGGATGAGACAGGACTGCCACTTAGTGTACATAGGAGGTACTTGCTGCATTGTAGACAACATGGACAAATGTTGTCTTCAACATCCCTCAATAGTTTCCTTCATTTAGAAAAGTAGCATCAATACATGTTATTTATTTCAAGTGTTTGTGCTGGGAGACAAAAACAATGTAATAAAAACAGTTAACAGAAACAGTTCTGAACTGAATATGGTCATTCTGGCGATCCCTTTACTTTGACATAAATAACCATGTTACAGTATTGTAGCCAAGAGAGGTTTACCAGCAAGGCTAATGAATGGAAATATTTCCAACCACACTCTTCATACTGTTTACACAGTTGATGCGTGGTTATTCCTATTTATTACAGAAAAGAACTGTGTGTGTGCATGTGTGAGAGTCTTACCAGGTGTGTGTGTGTGTGTTGATATTGTGTGTGTAAATGTGTGTAGGTGTTTGTGCGTGTGCGAGTGTAGGTGTTTGTGCACAGGTGTTTGTGTGTAGTTGTATACTGCATCTTTCCTCCTGAGCCAGGATGAAACAGTCTGAAATAACGAACTCACAGCGTTACACAACGCCCATGTCGTCGGCCAATAAGAATCTACGCAGTACTGCGACACGGTATGAGCTGAGCCCAGATGTGCTGTTTGTAGTCGGCTTTGAATAAAAGGAGATCCTGTGAATTTGGAAAGAATGAAGTTGACACCTGCTGTCACGAAAACGTCTGAGGGCTTGTGTTGACTAGTATTCCTGTTCAATGCTGTCTCAACAATATCATCTCCCCTAGAGGATCAGTCAAGTTTGGTCTGTCTAGTGTTCGCAGATGTTCCGCACAACTTTGAAGTTTAACTCGCGAAATAAACCTTTTACCTCTAGGTGGCGATGTACCACTTTGATCAGGTGGCGCAACGTGGTAGACAGAAGTGACACAGTGACAAGGATGCGAGACGTTGTTTCCTAAAGCAGCAAACATTTTACAGGTAGGCGTTTGTTCAAAATCTCGAAGTTAGTAAGTAGCTTTGAAAGGACTGAGAGGGATTAATCCTTTCGAACTCACGACAAAACCGCCAGGTTCTCAAAATGTGACGACCTAGCCTTTCTTAGGTTCTTAGTTCATTTTATTGAGCTTTCTCAGTGTGGTCTAGCTCATTCTCAGATCATTTTGCGAATGCGTTTAATTATGTATCAGCGTGAAATGTATTATGTAACAGAGAGTTAAAACACTGTGAGTTCCAACAAAAGCAATGAGATAAACGCTTGTTTAAACAGGCATCAAAGTAAAGAAGGACCCCACTGTGCAGGAATGCAGTACACGAGTTATGTAATCATCCCTTTCAACAGCATCGTTAGAGAACAATTCATGAATTGTACTGTGCACAAGAACTGTGTTGTAGCAGTTTTGTCAACATTTCCTATATAATCTACCGTGTAGATCAAAATCATAGTAAGGTCGGGACAAGACTGGGTAAAGATGTCCGTGAGTGTGATAACCATGATTACGTTTATAATTAAAGAAAAGAAAATAGCATCTGTTTCTCTGTCAGAGCATCACGCGTGGGTCATTTGATACCTGCAATATACAAAGTTAACAAGAAAACACACTTGCGTTTTTAGTGCGCACAGACCAGCAAACAAATTGTAGTGGAATACATTAGCTAGGTACCGTTACCTCCATATAGACGTTCTGTGTCACACGAAACACCCTATTTACTATGCTGCCCTCTGCTTCTCTTACATTCAGTACATTCAATCCTTGATTAATCTGTGGCTTGTTTGTCCTTTTTGTTAGTCGTTTACAGTCTGTGTTCTCTTAGTCTTGTTGCTAGATCGTGCTCTTTTCTAAGTTTCAGTCTATGCCTTGATCCATAGTCGTGTCCATTCAGTATTTCTGACAATTTTACTGTTTTCTTGAATAACGATTATTGGATACTTTTCTCTGTCCTGTTAGAGGCTTTTGTGACTCTTTGCTTGAATTAGATTTGGAGTGTCTATTGCCTTGTCTGTCTGGACCTGTCTGTCTGGACACGAAGATCCGTCGACTCCCTCACTGCCCTGTCTTAATAAAATCCTCTGAGCTTTCATCTATCCAGGGACTGCTCTGGTTACACTCCGTTTCAACTGTCACGCTTGTCAACTAAAACATTGCTTGGATACCTGACGTCCACAATACAGGATATCTCCAACTGATTTATTTTTATGACTTTTATTTAATAATCAGTTAAACACAACTTGCGTACATACATGCATATATCATTCACTAAAAAACCTCTCACCCATCAATTAAAACTGTACATTCAATATATTATATACATTTTTAAAAGACAAATGTTAATCATAGGTTAAACAAAACTTTAACTCGGTTAACAAATGTAGGTCCCAAAGCAGTCTTTACATGTTGAATTTACAGTAAAACCCTACTGCACAGTACTACAGTGCATTTATAAGCAACAGCCAGTAGATTCAGGACATACAGAACAATAGGACCCTGACATACGGGTTAAATCAACTGTCAGAGAGTCTGTTAGGAGTGTCTACCAAAACACACCAATCTCTCTGAGAGCACAAGGATAAGGCTAAACCGTCGCTGCATTGAAAATGAACCAAAAGGTCACGGCTAAAGTACTCAGCAATTCAATAAATAGAGGAGTTAGAAGTTTCTGCTTCAGGCATGAAAGTACAGTAAAGGTAAGGCACTGGAATGTTTGGAATGATCGGCTACCTGAATGGGGGGGAGGGATGGGGGGGGAAGGTCAGTATGGATTGAGAGATTGTCGGTGCGGGGTAGGGTGGGGAGTCGGTCTGGTTAAAGGAGGGAGACGTTGTCAGCGTTGGGGGTGAAGGTGGAGGGAGGGGAGGGCTCTGTGGAGGGAGCCTGGGTGGAGGAGAGGGGAGGGCTCTGTGGCTGTAGCCTGGGTGGAGGGAGGGGAGGGCTCTGTGGAGGTAGCCTGGGTGGAGGAGACAGAGCCGTGTCAGGTTATCCACTTAGTAGACAGGCCGGTAGAAGACCTGGCCGTTAGCCAGCCTGCGTTTGAGTTCCGTCCACAGGAGGGAGCGTTCTCTCTGGGAACCCTTCATGAAACCACGGTTCTCCTGGGCACGTCGAGACAGGTAGGGGATCACCTCGTTCACAGGTCCGTACGGAACGTACTTGTAAACCGGGAAGCCTGCCTGGCCTGGGAGGGAACAGAACAAACGCAGATATGAGGAGAACCAGCCTGACTCCAGGGAAACTAAACTGTCATTTTTTGAGGCTTTTTTTTTTTTTTTACCTTTCAAAACTTTTTTTTACATTTTATTATTTGTTCAAGCTTTTAGAAAAAAAAGTTCACCGAAACCTTCTTTTCAAACACGCAATGAAAACTTTGAAGTTATTCTTTCTTTCAACTTTTCCTCAAATTATTTTTCAACCTTTGAAAAAAGATTAAACAGATTAAAACTAAAGTAACAAGCCGGCTTGGACATTAGAGTTAGAACATAAATATATATGTGTATAAAATGTAAGGAGCAAAAGGAAAAAAGTGGTCTGAAAAATGTTGAGGGAAAAAAAAAAATACTAATACCAGAAAAATCTACTTTCGTACAGTAACAAAATATTTGAACTCTCTCTGCCTCTTGATTTGTATTCAAATGCTTCACCACTGAGCTATATCTATTCATTCCGTGATCATTTCTCAACAACAACAACAACAACAACAACATGAGAAGTCAATATCTAGAACACTGTTTGCAAAGGCAACTTGAAAGGACATGCCTGCAAACAGCACAGTCCCTCCCTGGGGGGGCTTGAAAAAAAAAAGCTCCACCTTTGAACGAAAGACCCCTGTCATGTTTACGCAACATGCATTCCCCGCTCAAGTGTTCCGTACCTAGTGGGAAGCTGATTTGGTCACACATGCCAAGCAGCTGTCCAAAGTAGACCTTGTTCTCCCTGGGAGAGAGACCCATCTCATTCATCCTGGCGTGAGAGAGGGGGGGGGGGGAGAAAAAAAAATTAAAAACAGCCACCAGTTACACAACATAAACACACATGCTCCTCACACGTTTTTTTCATTCAGCACGTGCTTTTTGACCCTGGTGACATTCCGTACAAGGGGAATTTGAACCTGCAACCTTATGACCTGCTTTAACTAACCGCTGGCCATAAGTCCTATGGACATGTCGTATGGGTATGAGAATGCAAAGAGTAATTACTCCAACTAGTTAATCGGTTTGGCGTTATGTTCTGTATGTGTCACATGTTAACATAGCAAATGTTTGAACACAAAGAGGCACAGGAGGAATTGAAGCTGGGGTTTCTTGAAGTGTAGGCTCTGGCTCTACAGCAAAACCATGAGCTACAGCCCTGCCCTTGTTGTTCTCATGCTGTACAGTGGCACTTGAGAGAGTGTGGTCGTACTTCTCCAGTGTAAACTTCACGGTGTCTTCATTGTGAGACGCCACCATGACGTTAGCCTTGCGGTTGTGGTTGATCTCCTCAAGCACGTAGTCCAAACACCTTCAGAGAGGATGGGAGGGAAGGGGAGTTCACTTCTGGATTCACCACCAACACACTCACACAGGCACGTGATTCAAATGAGTAATCGACTCACGTGCAACCAACTCCCAAGCGCAACCGACTCACACAGGCAAGCGATTTGAACAAGCAAACAACCCACTCGCAGCGGACTCAGTCGCAACCGACTCACACAGGCAACAGATTCATAACGACTCGCGCACAACCGCCAACCGGCGCCTTACAGGAACTTACTTGTGGTACATCCTATTGGTGGCTTCGTAGTCAGGGTTGATTGGGTCCTCGTAGCCAATCTCCTGGGCCCTGGACCTCTCCTGGTACATGTAGGCCCCTCGGACCAGCTTGGCGCCAAAGAACCAGCCCTCCCTCCGAGAAAGCTCCACATCCACAGTCACATTGTCATACGCCTCCTGAGGAAAATGAAGGAAGGTCAGTTATGGATAGGACACACACACACACAATACGTACACACACACCACACACACACACATAATATATGCGCACACACACATAATATGTGCACACACACACACACACATAATGCATACACACACACACAATATGGCACACACACACAAAATATGCACAAGCACCCCAAATGATACATATGCACACACATAATACACGTACACAAAATATGAAAAATACACACACACACACACACACACACACACACTGTATATATGCACCACACCACACATGATACATATACACACAGAAACACACTGCACACACTTTATGATCTCAGTCACACAGGTCTATTTCATTTGTTGTAAACAGGGTAGATGAGTAACAGCTATTTTGTTCATAGGAAGTCATAACCATGAGTGTCTGAGTGATACAACCAGAAGTGGCCACAATAAAATGTGGCAAGTTAAGGTGGTATAGCGTCTTTTATTTTGGAAAGTAGTATCACAATGGTTTTACTACTAAATGGATATAGAGGCCAATAGAGTGCTCTCTGTGTATGCAGTTCCCTCCCCCCCAAACACACACACACGGTCAATACAGACTGGTGTCAGTATAGTGTATGTGGGATCCATACCTTTAGGTAGCACTGGAAGGTGTTGAAGATGGTGGGTTTATCCCTGTTAAAGATCCTCTGCATCTCCAGAGTCAGTCTGCTGATGGCAGGCTGAAAGTAGGTCTGCTCTGCATCCACCATCAGCCTCACGCCGTTCTCCACAGCATACTGAGAGAAGAGCCACACAGTGGTCAATTGACCTTCCCTGACAACATGGAACCACCCCACCTCTCCCTGGAAGATACCCGTCCTCGCTTCACCGACTGTGCACACGCACGAACCGTTCTGGAAGAACGAGCATTATCGAGAGGCTCTGACAGTGTTCAGTGCGTGTGGTTCCACCATGTGTGTTTGTTTGTCTTTATTATGAGATACTGGGTTTGGTTAGACCAGTGGCGTCCAATCCTGGTCCTCGAGAACGATTTGAGATATTTCCCTAGTCCAGCACACCTGATTCTAATGAATGGGTCTTTGCACAGAGCTTGATAACGACCCATTCATTAAAATCAGGTGTGTTGGAGCAGGGAAACATCTAAAACTGTCAGGACAGTGGCCCTCGAGGACCAGCATTGGGCCCCTTGGGTTAGATGATACAGATTCTCTGTCGTTTTTTTTGAGCTGGCACAATCTCCAAACCTCCCTCTCCATCTGCCAATGCACTTGCAAAGTCAACAGGGCTGGGACACACTACGTAGTATCCTTTCAGAGTTGGCGTTGCCTGAAATCCTGTCCACGAATCAATATCATTTCAGAAAACTAGGCCACTGGGTCAGTGTTTCTATGGTGATGCGTATGTGTTCGTGTGTTTACATAGCTGACGCTTTTAGCTATCGCAAACTTGAAACTGCTGTTAAGTTGTCTACCACTGAGCTACACCCTGTAAAGTAAGTTGTGATGTAAGAAATGAACTTGATGTAGGCGAAAAGACTTATTAAAAGAGGTCTAGTACCAGCAGGAAGGTATTTACACATAATAGTACTCTGGTTCATCAGCAGTGCACTGGTTCTTTGTGTCGTTTGTGTTGGCTCTTTATGTAAGACCGTATTCATGTGACGCTTTAAACATAAAGTCTGGGACTTTTTACGCTAAATCCGGGGTCAACGGGCTGCACCAGAAACCGTGGCGACAGGTCGCCGTGGCGACGGCGGTACCTTGGCCAGGACGTCCACTCTCTGCAGCAGTCGCTTCATCTGCTTCTCTTCCTCGTTGGTGAACTTGTTCAGCAGAGGCTCCAGCTGGCCTGTCTGGAGGGCAGGAGAAGCACACAGATTATAGTGAGTCGGGCCCTTTTCATAACAACAAGGAATGAATAATGAATGAATATCATCATTGTACAACGAAATAGGATGCCACCCTTTCAGATGCACTGAATAACACTGATGACAATGATGTGTTTCGTGTAGCTAACACCTTCATTCAAGGGGACATCGTTGTTTTTTTCATTACTTGCCCTTAAAAGTGTATAAACCTAACCTGTGTGTATAAGTGTCTGTTCTGTAAGTTAGTTAAGCTCACCTCAAAGTTTGGAATCATGAGCAAGTTGGAGATCTTGGTTCTGTCATTGATCAAGCTGTTCCAGTCCAGTAGGTCTATGGTTCTGAAACATGGAGGGCAGAGAACCACGTCAAGAAAAACAATCAAGAATAATATTTCTTATGTGAATATTATTATTACTATTATTCATGAAGTGCTTTCAAATTTCTCATATAGCTTTTTAGCACTGAAGCTTTTAGCACCAAAAGCTTAAAATATGTCATTGATAATGCTACTTATAATGATTCCCTGAGGTAAGAAGTGTAAGTCTTACCCTGATGAGCCTAGCTTCTCTCCAGTAAACCAGTTCTCAATGTCATCTTTGTCCCCAACCCCTAACTTCGTCAAACTATCCTGATGGGAAACATGAAAATGTGTTCATTAATAACATACAGATAATGAATAACAATGTTTTAAAAAATGGTGGTGGGGAACATTTGATTTGGCTTTCAAAAGAAAGAAACACCGTTTGAGGGATTGATTTTTTTAATAAAATGACATTCCTTAGCCTTCCCAATTCAACGGTATCGTCACAGCAGTTCAGTGACGGTTACTCGATGAGAAATACTCAAAATGGTGTGCTTCAAGCGATGACCGGAAACTAAGAGCAAACCTGCTCATGCAAGACACACAAGTGTCTTGTTTCCCCACTAAAGGCCGTTTCGGCTGTTACCCAGGGCAACCTTGCTCACCTTAAGCTGCTCCAGCTCCAGTTTCTGCTCCAAAGCTGCCATGTCGGATTTGCCTTGATGTGCTGCCAGCAGGTTGAAGAACTGCCTCCATTTTACCAACACCTCAGAGAACTGGAGCTGAGGGAAGAGGACAACAGTGACTGAGCGGGGGAAAAAAGATCTGAGAGGGAAATAACTCCCCCTAAAAAAGTCTTAGAACTTTAATACACTTTTGATGGAACCGAAGGCGGTTCAGTGTAACAATTTCGTAGGCTGGCTTACCAGGAACTGAGGACGTCCAAGGGCAGTCATCTTAATGGCTGAGAATCCATCTACAGAGCTCCCTCCTGGGAACAACATGTGAATTATTATTATATGTGTAAGATCTAGTAGGGTAACATTGTTGTGTGAGTATGTACAAGTTTAGTGTACAGACCTCTGGTATGTCTACTACCTGAGACTTGGAAGCAGATAAGGACAAAATGTCCAAGGAACATTTGCCTTAGGTGACAGGACTTACATACCTGTACTAAGTGGTCTGCCACCAATATGCAAGTGAAGGCAGAACTGTCAGTTGGTCTTTCATCAAAGTGACAAGTTTAACCATTAAAGGATTTTTATATTGATTAATTTTCCATACTTTCGTTTTTCATCGGTTTGGTGGCCCACTTATTTTACCGCAGCCAACAGGTGGAGAATTGCTACTCTAACGCTGTGCAACTTCAGCGAACAGACCTCTAGCTACATGGTCGAACCCCCAGCCTACCGGAGGCCTTGATGCAGTTGAGGAACGTCTCCATCTGGCTGTCGCACTTGGATTCATCGGCGTAGAAGTACGTCCTGGCGCTAATCACCCCACCGCGCCGGTCACCAAACTGTCGGTGGGCCTTGTACTTCTTCTCACGATGGCCGACGCCTGGAGCGGAGGGAAAACAAGAGCGTGTGACGTCACCAAGGCAACGAGACCCTGAACTTGTCTGATCAGTGCACAACACAAAAGTGAGTATCTGTTTTCCTGTTGACACAACCATCTAAACAGTAGGATTTTGGCCTTTAGGTCTCTATGTTCACACATGTTAGTACTGTGATGTGTACATGTCACTGGATAACAGTCTTCCAAGCAAAGATATATGTGATTTTTTTTTTTTCCTCCCTCGAATCCAGGTTATATGCAAAACGAAACAACTTTTTTTGTTCTTGCTGGAAACTTGTTCGCAAACGTTAAAGCTGCTTTGTGTAAATCTGGACAAAATACATCAACTTCTAATTAAAAAACCTTCCACATTAATACATGAAACATGTATACATATAGATAAGATACACAATATATTCCAAGGTGTCTTCTGCCAGATTGAGCTCTTAAAGAGAAAGGACAGAAGACTGAAGGGTAAAATACACCCTGTTCAGTCCAGGTTGGCTCCACTGACAGGCCATGTCCTCTTTGGCTTGCCCCCAACCTGTGTCCAGGACACAGCCAGATAGAACCAGCCAGGCCCCATCCAGCTCACCCACGTCAGCCAGACTGTTCCTCCACGTCAGCAGGAGGGGTCAGGGGGCTAGGAATGCAGGTCGTGCTGGGCCACAGAGTCCAGGGCTGCCCTGGCTGGCCCCTCGCTGGCATGTTAACATGAGGCACGTTGAGGAGCCCCTCCCAGGGGGAGTGTGTGTGGGGGGGGGCCTCTCTCTCCGAACCCCAAAATACACTTACTAGCCATCTTGAAATGTCAAGAGATTGGTTACATATGTTTCGTCCGGAATTACACAAAGGTACGTCTACGAAAGGCTTCCAAGAATGATCAGTGAGAAACAGTTTAGATAACTAACTGGTACATCCTTGACTCCTGTTGAGTTATCTTATTTGTAAATATGTCATAGCGCAAACCTTTCAGCTAAGCGATATTTGCTGTGGTCATGTCGGATCGTCAGCATGCTGTATACAATCTTTGCATAAATTATACTGAACGTCTACCGACAAAGTACATGAAAACATACGCATGTGTAGTTACGTTTGTCAGTATCCTCCCATTTGTGGTGAAACACAAATAAATGCAAAGGGAGATTTATGAAGCTATCATTTAACGCATTTAAATTTGATTTCAGAAGACTTTTCTACACAGGCTGTGTTAAGTCGGGTTCTGTTAAGATGGACTGTGTTAAACTGGGTTATGTTAAGCCGGGTTGTGTTAAGATAACAAAGCGTTGAAGTGCGTGTTGAGTCCATGAATACACACCTGGGCTTTCCTTCTCTGCTTCAGACACACATGCACTGAAAGAGAAGGGAAATGGAGAAACAGAGAGATGAATAACGCACAGTGAAGTACTTGAGTCCTGTCAGGCATGCACCAGGTCAGTATCTACACTGGCTAATGAGAGCTACGACACCGCGGGCAGCTAGCTACACGAACAGCTGAACGCACCGGCCGGGCGAATCAGGTGACAGCAGGGAAAACGGAGTTGCACAACCACGTTTTAGCCAAGCAAGGTGTGCTCTTAAGCCCATCACGTTTCCTGTCACGCCTGGCTGGAGCTGGTTTCACAGCCCATCCAGGGTGGACACCCCCCCCCCCCCCCCCCCCCCCCCCCCCTCCTCCCTCCTCCCTCCCCCCTCCCTCGGTGTTCTATATCCAGCATGACTGGCAGCAAGCAGAAGTTGCTCACGAAGACTCACGCTATACGCACAAGGGCAAACGCTCTGTTATTCGATCAGTTGTCGCTGTCGTGTGAGTCTTGGGTAACGTATCCCATGTAAAGGGTTAGGGGTCCCCCCGAGTCACATGGTAAGAACGTCAGTATGATGTCCGTCCGCTTGGCCCACGTTACCACACAGCGCAGTTTGCATCAAGCTGCCAAAGTGCACTAAACGTTTTTATAAGAACACATTTTGTCATGTTTGTTCTTCTAATACAAACGAGCAAGATTACGAATGAGCAAATAATCCATTCCTACGTCTTTATAGAATTTAAAACACTTTTGTGAGGTTTCTTGGAAAGAAAAGTCTTCTTGGCAGGGGTCCATTTTTTTTCCTATATATTTGACTTAGCCCAAATGTGTTAAGTGTAGACAAACCTGGGACCAGTTTGAATACAACAAGATAAATCGTAGGTTGTGTGGCAACATTTCAATCAGGCCGGCATTTTGGGAGTCAGCATTGTACGAAACCTTTCGGACAAACCTTTTGTATTGTGACCTTGGGTTATAAACTGTGCAAACGTTCCCACGTCAACTTTGACTCCCACGTTACACAAAATAGAGTATCTAGTGCGGGCTGTTCCCAAGCGCTTAACAGTATGCAAAACCTGCTTGCCAGTTTGAACAAAAACTCTCAATTATTCACAGGAGACAGACTGTCGAGAGTGGAGAATACAGAGGAGGTAAACTCCAAGACTCCTCTAAGCCCCTAAATTTGTTTGTTCATCCGGAACATTCCTGTCCAATCAGACAAAAGCAATCACTTTCACTCCCTAACCCCTCTCATCTTTTGAGTTGGTGAAATCCGGGTCAAAAGTCGCGACTCCGTCCTAATCGCGTTAGTACATGAGCACCGTCTCTCCAAGTCATTTCGTCTTTGAATTAGGAGGGACTTTGGTTGGTTTAGGAGAGGTTATGTATAATCTGAAGCCCTCTGTGATGTTGCCTGTAAAAGGGGCTATGCAAATCAAGGGCTGGTTAAGCGTGGAAGTAACTAATGTGTTACCAAACATACTAAGACACTTGGAACACTGTGTAACGACTTCCTGTGTAAAGACTTCCTGTGTAAGGGCTGAGTTAACTGGAGCTAACTGAGTCACTGACGAGACAAGCTCAATCAAGTATGTTCTTCTTTGACATTAGACTTGCAGTCACTTTGCCTCAGACGTATTATACCGTCTGACATGCTGTAACACTTCATGACATTTACTCTCATCCAAATTTGATATGAATGACATTTGTAAAGGTTTTAAATGTCATTTATTTCAGTTTTGGTGGATTATGTATATATTTTGGAAAAACCTTTTTTTTTCCTTCCCCCCCATCTGTATTCTCTGACCTTCTCAGTGTTCAGTTAGCACAGCCAGAATGTGGGAGTGTCCAGTAAACCAATCCCTACCCAAATAGACACGCCCCAGGTTCTTTCAAAACACTTCAAATAAATTTGCACCCCCCTCAGGCTCCTGTGAAAGGGAGCATGTTACATAATAGGGCTGCCATGTGCCAACTACTGACAGCAGTCTCAAAGGGAGTGGCTTGAACAGGCCCCCCAGAAACAACCAATGAGGAATAAGAGGTCGGTCAAGGCAGGCCAATCAGTGCTGAGTATGGGCAGAGGAATTCAAGGGACTTCAAGTAATTGTTTACAGCCAGGAGTAAGTGACCCTGGATGTTTGTGCAGGGTTGTCACAATCAATCTTAGAAGTTATTGCACACATGCTTATAATGCATAGAAAGTTATTTTGTCTGTGCTTGAGAGACAGGTTTTCATCACGGGCGGCTGAAACCAGTTCTAGCAGGTTTTACTCCAAAGTACAAATCCAAACCTGACGGTGATGTCATAGTGGACTGTTGAATTGGTCCCTGTAATCATGGGTCACCGAGACACCTGACGACCGTTTCTATGCCAAGTTTCAACATTCCAAAAGCAACTGCCAAATTTAGAATGTTTGTGGGTATTTCTGTGAATGACTGAGCAGTTTGAGCTACAGCTAGCTTGGGTGAAGCGAAACAAGAGCACAACCTTAATCCTATCCTCAGTTAGAGATCCAGGCTGCCAGTAGCAGTCTTGAGGTTGTGCTTATGATACCTCAAGAACTATGGGGAACCAAAAATAAATGATATATGATGTTTCCTTTGATGAAATAACATCTACAAAACTCACTCCATCTCCTTCTTCTCTGCCTCCTCTTGGGTTAGGTCCTCCTCCACGCTGTAGTCTAGCACTGCCCCGACACCGAAGGCCTGGTTCTTGTGGATCAGCGGTTTGATGGAGTTATGATCCTCTCCTGCCACAAACTGGCCGTAGAAGGTCATCCTCATCATCTTCTCAAACAGTCGCTGACCAAAGACCTTCTTGCTGAGGTTCATCAACTGTAAATGAAAACAAATGAATGGAGGTACTGTCGAAGCTGGAGTGCAAAATACTTGTGGCAGCATTGACCTTACTGGGAAATATAGCACCTAATGGGCACTTCCTACACCCTTACCGTATGTCATGTGGTCATATGTTATTTTAAATGTCTTATTTGAAGGAGTTTCGAGGTCATCTAGCCTCCATTATATTCAATGCAAATGACATGATTAGAGTTGGACTTTCCTGGAGCCATAGTAAACTAGTTTTATCTTACGTTTTGATTCCCAAAACGTTACTTTTGACCTTGTTTTGTTTATTTGCTTCTTTCCCCCACATTGATTTTCTTTAACAATGGCTATCTATACTCAAACAAAGTGCATGCATTTCATATATATACACACACACACACACACACATATGTACGTATATATATATATATATATATTACTCCATCAGTTCAGCACAACCTAGCTAGTAGCCAACCTGAACAGTGGCATTGTAGCCTAACGAAGATGAATATTTAGAGTCCTACCTCCTTGTTCTTGTCAACGAGGAAGTCGAATGTACATAGCTTAAACACCAGAAGACTTCGCAGCAGCTCGATGTTGGTTTTACTTTTGTACGCTTCCAGGGTGTTCTCAAAGTCAATTGCTATTTTAAGCGTGCGAGCATCTGCAGTATGTTTTGTCTGACTTATGAGGTCCACCTGAACCGGTTTCGCCACCGTACAGTCTCCATCAATTCGTGGGTCTTTCTCACCACCCTGAACCTCTGTAGTCTGCGTTGATGCTACAGTTGACCGGAACCTCACAGGACTCGAAGAAAGACGTATTCTGTTGATATTTTCCGAATTTGCCCTGATCAGGGCCGGTACTAATTTAGCGTAAGACATCAGTTTATGTATGAAAGTCAAGTAAAGTTTAAAAAAGTTCCTGGTCTTGAGCGTATGCGAGGAAATAGCGACTGATGGAGACCTTCCTTGAGTCAGGGAATGCGGCGAGGGTTTTTATAAAGCATGGGCGCCACGAACAGCGATTGGATATCGCGGATTCTGACGCACTGAACATTTAGTATTCAGGAACTCCCTCATCACCGCCAGCACAACCAGCACACGGGGCTCGTGTAGACCCTATATAGCGTGGCACTGAGTCCAAGTTTACAGCATAGGAAATCAGTACTTTAAATAGACTACTCGGTTATTTACTGGTTATATGCACGTTGATTGCATGCTGCTGGTGCAACGCTTAAGTACAATAGCCGAGCATTATGCGTTATTGCAATAGTGTACATAAACCTCCTGACATATGCTTTTTGGGGGAGTTATTTACATGTATATCCAGGAAATCGGATAATTCATGTGGTGGCCATTTTGGAAATAAGTGGCGCCTTGTTATTAATGAACATAACATATAACCTACAATATATGTCTGTTAATGAAAGCCTTTCAGACTCGGGAAGTGTTGTAACAAGGATGGAGACACAATCAGTTACCCACAGAGGGAGCTATTTACCACATTTTCCGTGTACCAGTTAAGCGCACACGCTACCAATGACGTGTTCATTTCTTTTCGTAGTGTTTGTGCAATTACTTCGTGTTTAAACCAAAACTAGGCTTACACCTTATAATAGTCTGGCACATATCAGTACTTTTACGTTGCAGTCATGACAATAATCATATGCTAAACATTTGAAATTACATGTAGAAGTATAATTTCAAAGTATAATAGGCCTAAACAACAAAGTCGGCGAATTTCTTTTCTTTGAAGAATAAGAATTTTTATTCAGAACAGAGATGGGAAACGATAGCAGTTGTACATTAAACAAATACAGTAGATCGATATCTTGGTCTTTGAGGATGATGGGAGAGTTACTGACTTCCTGATGCGTCATTTGGACATTTGGACAGTCCTGTCCCACACAGAAAGGAGGGGCAGGACTCGGAGGAGGGCTTCCACGCTGTTCTGCCACTCTGGAAGTTTAGAGAGCTGGTGAGGTTGCAGGTTTTTGCCACATTTCGTCAGTTCTTTCATGCTGCATCCCAGGGAAAAGCTCTTGATCGCAGAGAGCCGCATGGGCAAATATTTTGTTCGACTCAGGAGGTGCCAGTGGAGTTTGGTGAAGATTTGGCCTATTTTCCCTGGAAAACAGTCAGTAATGATTTCTTCAGCAACATGGGAACAAGGAATATAACAGTTACTGTGTTTCTTTTGAGTGTACTTCTCTGCTGGAGTCAAGGACTAAACCCCAGAGGTAGAAATGTTTGTGAATCTGGGTAAGAAATCTTTCACATAGAAAGAAAAACCACACCAAAAAAACATTGCTTTGCAAAATCAACAAAATTTCAACAACAGACAAGAATTTTTTCAACTAACAATCTCGTTTAGCTAGCGGTGTCTTGCTGTAAAAAAAAGTGAACTTGTTGGTTGTCAAATATCAAGATTGGTGGATTTTTGTACGTCTGCAAAACATTAACAGTTTGACAGTTTGGCAGTTGACTTGTCTTGTGTTGATATTTATTCATTTTGAGTTGAGGTGAATGTGCTATTTTTTTTGTTGCAACTTCATTTGACTTTGCGCCCCTATCTGTGTAATAACACTGTAATTACTTAAATTACAACACTCTACTGACTGAAATGTTGCCTCTCTAATCAGATCTGAAGGAGGTGTACAATGTTGCAGTGGTTGGGCTCAATTAGGAGAAGAATGCTTAACACGTTTGTACTTTGACCTCTTACACTTATTACACTTTCAAATGTTAACTTGATCAAATATAAAGTGAATTGAAGGTTTTTTTTAAATCCTTTTTACTTTCATCTTCACAGCTATCTGTGAGGGTAACTTCACTTGCAACGAGAACGAACTTTGTGTTCGCCCCAACGAATGCCGTTGTCGTCATGGTTACTTTGGTGCTACCTGTGACATGAGTAAGTGTCTTGTGTTGTTGGTCTTGTTAACGTATATTTTCTTGTTGCCTATCCGCCTCAAAATGTGAATATTAATACTGATAAGTACCATGAACTTTCCTTTTTGATATTAAATACAAGTTTGGCTCATTGGGAGTCGTGTACAGACATCAATAGAAAAGTTACGTAACTGAACAATTACATTTTAATTTCCCCTTCCTTCTTCGTCTTGCCTTGCTGCAGAATGCCCCTCCCAGTACTGGGGTCCTGACTGCAAGGGCAAATGTACCTGCCACCCCAACGGCCAATGCGACGATGTCACGGGGGCCTGTACCTGCAAGCCCAACCGCTGGGGCCCGAACTGCGAGCATCCATGCGGCTGTCAGAAAGGCACGTGCCACCAAGACACGGGCGTGTGTACCTGCTACCAGGGCTTCTGGGGTGACACGTGTGCCAACAAGTGCTACTGCAGCAGCCACTCTCAGTGTGACCCCAAAACAGGCCAGTGCCAGTGTTACCAGGGCTGGTACGGTCAGCTGTGCAACGCCCAGTGTTCCTGCAACAGGTCTCCGTGCGAGCAGCTGACGGGCCGATGCCAGTGTCGGGAGCGTCTTTGGGGAACCCACTGCGAGAACATGTGCCAATGTGTCAACGGGCGCTGCAACCAGGCCGACGGATCCTGCGCCTGCAGGCCGGGCTTCCGGGGGAAGTTCTGCAAGGAACCCTGTCCCGCTGGGTTCTACGGGCAGAGCTGCAGGAACCGGTAAGGCACCCTCTCGCCGCCTCGCAGCCGTGGCGCCCAGCGTGCGGTGATGTCATCGGTTAGCCGAGCTGGCAGATCTAATGTGGTTGCCGTCCCTGTGGAGGTGTGACCCAGTTAGAGACGGCATATTCTTTCCCACAACCCACAAGGAAAGCGCAGCCAATCGTGTTGGTCAGCTGGAGCCAGCAGCTTCTTTCCCATGATCCAACAAGAAAGTGTAGCCAATGGTGTTGGTCACAGATCGACCAGCAGCTACAAAAGAAAATGGAAAAAAAAGTCCTGTCTACCTCTGAAGTGTGCAGTGTGGTCAGACCGTTCAAATCCTGACACATCGTGTTCGTCTTAGGTGCGCCATTCAGGGTTCCCGCCAAATTCAAAATGAATGCAGCTCCCGGAATGTTCGTTTGAATTCTAGAGCGTTTCCACAGGTCCACTCTGATCGTCATCTGCTGTCCTCATGTCAAACGAACACTTTCAAACGTCTTGTGTTGCGACTGCTGTCGTCGCAGGTGTGGCCACTGTAAAGGCCAGCAGCCCTGTAAGGTGACGGAGGGGCGCTGTGTCACCTGCGAGCGAGGCTGGAACGGCACCAGGTGTGACCAGATGTGTGTCCCGGGGTTCTTTGGTGAGAACTGCCATGACATTTGCCCACCGTGCAAAGACGGGCACTTCTGCAATCGTATTGATGGCAAATGCCCCCACTGTAACCTTGGTTTGATGGGAGACAGGTATTGAAACTATATCTGGATTTTAAACATAAACTCCATTAAAGCAAATATTGATTCAAATTCACATTATTTGAAATACTCATTAAAATATGTATATACGTTTGTTAAGCAGTGTTTGCAGATAGATATTTGCAGATTTTTGTTGTTACATTGTAAAAATATGATATTCAGTGTTTCCTTATCACTTACCAAGAGAAGAATATGTTAATTTTCAAATTGACAGGTGTGAGTTCAAGTGCCCAAATGGAACATACGGAGAAAATTGTGCCAACGAATGCAAGCTTTGCTTCAATGGGACTTGCCACTTTGCTACTGGAGAATGTCTATGTGACCCTGGTTTCCATGGAGCTAAGTGAGTGAGAAAACACACCCTGAAGTTATTAAGTTGGGATGTTATTGTTACACTGTAGTTTAGATACGATGTTATCACGTGGTGCCTGGCAGCAGAAATGTTGTTATTTTATACAACCACTGAAGAATGCTTCTAATGCATGGCTAAATGAAGAAAATATCAACATAATTGTGACATATAGTGGAAGATTCAAAACTAGTGATAAAAGTGGCTTTGATTTGGACTTTGTGTGTGTGTGTGTGTGTGTGTGTGTGTGCGCGCGCGTGTGTGTGTGTGATTTATCCTTCATCTCTGAACAGTTGTAACATAAGCTGTGCTACTGGTCAGTACGGCATCGACTGTGCCCAAATCTGTTCCTGTCACAACCACGACTGCAACCCCGTCTCTGGAGCGTGCAACCTCCGTAAGAAACCTCCTCCTCCCCTCCTCAAACAGCCGATAACACAAAAACGTTTCCTGTGTCCGTTATCAAACCTCTCTCTACGTGATAACTGAGTCCCTTAAACCAAACAACCGTCCGTTTACTTTCCGATGACATGTTTACGTTACAGCGCATAGCTCGCGCTAATAGGCACCGCCGATGTGAACGTCTCTGCCGCTCGTTGTTTTGGCGTTTCAGAGCCCAACCAGAGAATGGGAGTGATGGCGGCCGGAGTGTTGGTGTGTTCCCTGCTCCTCCTCCTCCTCTCCCTGCTGTGCTGCTGCTGTCTGTGCAGGCAGAAGACCAGCGACGAGTAAGGCCCCCTTTCCAGTCCAGATCCTGGGTTCATCTGAAAATAACGTTTCTTGTCGGGGTTTTTTGGAAGCGCTGTAATCGGAGGGTTCTGATAAGCCTGTGACTGAATCCGTGTAGTGATTGGATTCTTAAAACTCGCTCATTTGTGAGAGATTGTTTTCTTTCCGTGTAGTTACAGACATCCCTTTGACTTTTGTTCTGTTTGTTTTTTATTGATTCTTTGCAGCCCGGAGAACAAGACGAAGAGACAGCTCTGTGGAGGATTTACCAGAATAAGCTCCAAACTGCCTCGAATTCCCCTGAGGAGGCAGAAATTACCCAAAGTTGTTGGTAGGCATTGCCTGTACCAAACCTCAACATTTAAATTCCCTCGTCTGCCTTGCTGTTGGATGAACAACGCAAACACTCCGTAAACTACATTGACGTTTAAATCATTTAGAAGACACTAAGCACTGCAGACAATCAAGGATCAGGATCGCTTTGCTTTATTCATGTCACGTGTCCGAAGATGAGGTTTCACAGGCTATTTTCAGTTGTCCGATGGAGGATAGACATAGAGGAGGGATTTGATCAAAATAAGGCAAGGTCCAACCCGCACCTTTCAACCCATGCCAGGTAAACACTGGGAGGTCAGGGATGAGGATAAGACTATCACTACCCCTCTGTCTCAAGCGAGGTTTGCGAGGAAGTGCTGTGGTGATGAGGTCAATGTGTGTATGTCTGTAGCTGCGCTCTGCCTCGTCTCTCTCCACCACCCCCCCCCCCCCCCCCCACCCCCCCTCTTCCTCCGTTTCCCTTCATTCCAACAAGGGCCCCTCTGGACAGCCTGACAGGAAGTGGCAAAAATTATCCCAACCTGCAATTTCTCTTTACTGGAACTGGGGTAGTGGGTCTGTGAGGATGAAAGGGGGAGAAAGGGGGAAGGGTAGCCCGCTGTGGCTTGGAAAATCTACTTGTTGCGCGTCGTACATGGATGGTAGCGATGAAATATGCAGATGTATTTCCAGAGGGCTACGCAGGAAAACCTAACTCTGTGTTGCTGTCTGCTTTGTGTTCCTTTTCGCAGTGTCGCACCACGACCATGAAAACACGTTCAACTGCAGTTTCATCGAGCCCCCCTCGGCTCTGGAGCAGCCCTCCTTCTCCTGGTCTTCCCGAGGGTCTTTCTCCTCTGAAGAGACCGCCGAAGACAGCCCAGTCTACACCGTTCCCCAGGATGGTGGGTGATCCAGTGGATCCATCTCTGTCTGCCCCTTCAACGTTCAAGATCTCCACCAGTCTTTGAAGCTAAACCCTTGTGTTCTCTTCGTGGGGTCAGAATGACTCGAAACTATGTCAAATGCACACATGCGCATACCCACGATGACACATTTAGATTGTATGTGCTTGATTGAACTCAGACAAAACTCAATCTTTCTGATTCATGTCTAGCATGGCTGCACATTTCAGTGCCCAAAAGAGTACAAGGTAAAACTTTAATGAACTTGCTTTATTTCAGGGTTATAGGTGGGGCCTTTAGTGACCCTTAGGACAGGGTGAATTGCAGAATACAAAGAGAGCACGAGAGTTAAAACCCCTCGCTGTGACCTCATGAATGATTCGGGTTGCGTCTTTGAAGCTGAGAGTGTGTCAAGAAACAGCTGGAGTTTTGTTTTCTGGGGACAATATTTGCCACAAGCATGTTGTAGGCACTTAGAATATATACAGATGCTCTGTCTGGCAAAGTATCATTGAGCTTATTATGAAAACCAGTTTGAAACAAAGGATGTTTTTGTCTTCAAATTTTGCCTTGATTTCACAAGCATTGTCATTTCAACAGGCAGAATCGCTTAGCGATCAGAGAAACGTAGACGTGAGAGAGTAGATTTTGCCGAGTCTCAGTTCCCCTGTAATGGAACATTCTGTGGAGACTGTGGACTGAGGTGGTCTTGGTTATTTGAACAAATCACCTAAATGTATGACCTAATTTCAATCGTATCATTTGTATTGTAAACAGATACAAAAAAGTCATATCCTGTCTGGGGTTCTAATGCTCTAATATTAGCCGACATCCAGATTAGGTGTTTACTTAAAGCTTCATCTTACGTAGATAAACGAAACGTTTTTGTTTTTTTAAATCAAGCCGTACCTCATCCAGTAACAGTCTAGTAACATGAGCAAGAAATAACAGGAAACTGATAGTTCCTTTCAAACGCTACTTTTAAGCCGATGTCAGGATTGATTGGACGATCAGCCAAACTCAGTCTTTATAGAAGCTCGTGGTAATAGAGTTAACGATATAGGAGCGTAGGCTTTCTTTGAAACGGACAAATGAACATCCATGACCTTGTGTTCTGTCTTCTCTCCGTCCAGAATCTGGCGAGGACAACAGAACGAAAGAAGACAGAAACAACACCACGGAGACGACCGTACTTGGCGACGACGAAGACGTGGACGGCGTCTCCGAGGTGGAGACGTTGCCCGAGGACACGAGCGCGGCTGAGCAGGCCTCAGCAGCCAATAGCAGCGAGCCTCCCGCTCAGCCGGTCTCAGAGAGCGAAGGTTCCTGCAGCGGCTCCGAGTCTGCCAGCGTGGCCATCAAGGGCCCCGCCCCTCAGCCTCCTCAGCAGATCAATAAACCAAACAATGACAAAGGTGGGAGGAGCAAACCCAAAGAAAACAGGAAGTGCGCGTCGTCGGAGAGAGTCAAGCCGAGGCCCCCAGACCCTTCCACAAAGCCCAAAGTCTCCTGGATCCACGGAGCCACTGGGGCCAGTCCCAATCAGTTAGGTCAGGAAGAAACCATCGCGGAGGAGAAATCGAGAGCGGGAAAACCCCTTAGTAAAAACAGGACAGTGAGCCCGGAAGAGGCTACGTGCGTAGATGAGGCCAGTGCCTCTGGTGAGATGAAAACACAGAGAAACGGGTCAAGTCTGGTGCAGCTGGACCACATAAATGGGGCAATGCAAAGTGTCTTTAGGAAAATGAGTGGTTTCCGCGTCAGTAAGAAGACTCCAGACCCCACCGAGTCTCCGCCGAAAAGCCCCAGTTCGTCCAACAACAGAGAAGCTATTCAACCGCACATCAACCCGGAGGCAGCGTCTCTGCTCGCTGCTCAGCTGAAGGAGAAGACTCAGAGCCTGAGCAGAAGCGAAGACAAACCCAGCGAGGAGAGCATCCTCTCTCAGGGCCAGAGGAAGAAGCCCACACCGCCTCAAAAGACCTCCGCAAGCGGCCATCTTGGAGCGGGAAAGGCCCTGCTACCAACGTCAGTGTCCGGCGGCCTCCAGCGTCCTGCTCCAGAGTCCCCGTCCAAAGAAGTCCGAACTCAGGAGAAACAAGACTCTGAGAGACCAGAGAAGGGAGAGCTCGTGGTCAAGAAAACTCCCATTAAAAAGCCTCCCAGAAAGAAGGGCATGGATGGAAACTCAGACTCCAAAACAAAGACTGAGCCAAAGGTAGCTGTGATGCCGCCACAGATGGTAAACTAATGGTTTAGTTTCAGTCATTTCCTGTTTTGTTTTTTTTGTTTTTTTAACAGTGTACTGGATACATTTGTTAAGTATTTTTTAGCAAATAAGGTGTTTTTGCCCTGGATTTATATTTTTGACAGAACCCTTTTTCCTCGTACAATGCAGTGTACTTTGTATTCAGTATTTTGCTTATTCTAATACTTAGACATTCATGATTAAACATACCATAAAGATTGAGATTATAGTAAATTTTCTTTTAATTTCACTGTAATCAACCATTTATTTTATTAAAGTAGAAAACAATGTTTCCTTTACTCTCAGGAGCATAATGGGTCGGTGCACTATTACAAAAGAAATATCTGATTTCAGAAAAATAAGAACTTTTCCAAACACTAAAAGAGTTCATATTTAGAAAGAGAAAACTTTTGCAGCCCATGTTGACACAATTAGATTGACTCGTAGCAACCAGAACTATGGAGCCACCAGAGGTCTCGAACGTAGACAAGGGGGCTGTTCATGGTGGAACAGTCTGGGGTCTGTGTCCAGGCCCCGTGTGGCTGACATGTGTCCTGTTGGCGCTGTGCAAGCAGTATTTTTTTGGAGGTGGCGGAGAAGCCTACAGAGCGTATGGTGTTTAATCAGCCCCAGATGCTAAGCTGGAGCCAGTCGTGCTGATTCGACACTTTTAACGTCCTCAGACACGCTGACATCTGACACTGACACAAGCAAAGAACAGAGCGGAAAGAGAGAGAGTTTGTTAAAAGATGTGTGTGTGCGTGTGTGTGCGTGTGTGCGTGTGAGTGTGTGTGTGTGTGTGCGTGTGTGCGTGTGAATGTGTGTCTGTGTGTGTGCGTGTGTGTGCGTGTGAGTGTGTGTGCGTGTGAGCGTGTGTGTGTGTGTGCGTGTGTGCGTGTGAATGTGTGTCTGTGTGTGTGCGTGTGGAGGAGGTTTCTTCCAAGTATGATTCGTTTATGAGTAGGAGTTGAATAGACATGATACTTCAACTTATAAGGTCGTCTAGCTGGTTGGACGTCAGAGCAAGAAAATAAGTAGCGGTTGTGCAAAGTATAAAGGTAAGTTAGGGTTAACAAACATGCCTTTGGGATATAGTAAGAGTGCGTGTCTGCAGCTCATTGAGAAAAAAAAGATTGATTCAGATGCCATGTGGGACAAGGCTGTGGTTTGGTGGTGAGAGGAGGACCAGAATGGCTTTTTGACTGCCAGTTTAAACATATCCCTTGAGCCTGGTCTATCACTGCATGCCAGACCTTGAGGAACAACCACCAACTCAGTCCTATCCCAGAATCCACCAGGGAGACAGTGGTTACCATAGTGACACCCTATGAAAGCATTGACATCTGGTAGCTATTACATAGCTGGAGGGGAAAGAAACGCTTTATGAGTTGGTGGGGGGGAAAAAAACTAATGCAAAGTAATGCTGAAAATCAAGCGATATATAGTATGTAAACATCTTCATGAACAGGAAACGTGGCGCATGTTATTTCGTTTCATTCTCTTGAAACGCAGCTACACGTTTTTGAAGTTGTAAAGAAACAGAAGTATGATTGTCAATTACAGATGAGCTGTCTATTTAAAGAGAGTGTAGAAAAAAAGTAACGGAAAGTGGTGTCTTTCATGTTTTGGAACACAAATTGCTTTGGGGCAGACAAAATTACTGGCCACTTGTATTCTAATGTTCAGTTCCAATATCAGGACTGCTTGCGCAACACACGACCAGGGCGCCACCTGCTGGTGTTTAGTCTCCATTGCATTCCAATATGAAGCCGCACGAACGGAGGTCAAATAGGGTGAGAAACGGCAGAAGTTTAAAAAGAATCTATATTAATCTTTGTGATTTATATCGGGAAAGTCCATCTAGCAATTGTTGACCAATGCAGCCCTTTAAAATATGAGTGATGTGCATTGTAGATACGCTGCAAATACAACTTTGATTTGGGCCCAGAGCAACCCAAAATTAATATTTGAAACTGGAGCTAAAATGTTTCTACCCATTTGAACTACATGCTGTGAATTATAATTATAATATGAATTATACAATTTCCATACTTGTGTGTGTGCATAGTATAGAGGTACTACCGCAGGAGCTATTACGGCACTGTATTGACCTCACAGTAGGGACTAGCAGTCGAATATAAATATACACAATAACAGTCAACTCTGTACTATGTAAAAGACAGCTGTTCAAAGTCACCAAATTAACAGAACCTTTATATACAGAATAACACACCAAACCTACAGACACTATAAGGTTTATCTGGAATTTATTGACAGAGAGAATTTGAAAGTACATTTACAGGCGGAGAGGAATAGAAGAATCAGGAGGGCAATGGCAGGGGAGAGGACAAGTTGACCGGAAACTTTCTTCCGCGATGATCTGATCAGTCTTTTAACCCCAATGGGATTTCTGATAGACGAGACAACACTTCAGCCAGACATTCAAAAACAATGTCGAAGTGACGATTCTGGTAGATGGACTCGGGAGGAATGGGACGTTGTAACCGTGGCGTTAGCCTCCTTCCCGCCGCATCACTGAACTCCATTCTAATCCTCTTCTTTATTCTCGTAGTTGTGCTTGATGTGTTTCCAGAGTTTCTAAACACCGTTTAAGAACAACACGGGAGTTGATATTATTAGTATTGAGTCATTGGACATTCAGGTAGCAAACCAATAGGCTAACTCTGTGACAGGGTTTACAATTCCAGGATCACGACACAACATCACAGCTAGATTTGTTGTCTACCAAACAAAACGGTTAGAAATGTTAGCTTAATCTAAACAGAAATACTGAGCCAAAAGTTATGTGTTAGAAGAAGCCGGTAAGAGCAGTCTGAGACTGTAGCGCCGTGTCCTCCATTAGCTTCATGCTAACATAATGGCTAGCTAAGGTCAACGAGAAAGATAGGAATAGTGGTGACAACGCTTACCCCCCGATTCAGCTGCTCGAATACAGCGTCTCCTCCTTGGTCGAACATTCGCTCAAAAAGTACCGCTGCCACCATAATGGTAACGGTGAAGGTAGATGTCTTTTTGAAGAGCAAGTGGTAGACACCTTTCACTAGCGACATGGTGGATGCTGGGGGTGACAGAGAAATGCAGTTTCCGGAAATGACGACTAGCTATGAACGTACTCCTAACGTCATAACCGAGTCGTGTGGGAAAACGGGTACCTTACAAACCAAAACATATAGGATGTGTAATATTGCGGTTGTATAAGGTAAAATACCTGTATGAATTCATTAAGTATTATTTATTGTCATAGCGTATTATTATTTTAGTTGTCAATGGAGTCAATAATCAAATAGCAAAGTTTAACTGAAATGTAGAAATTCATTACTTTGTTTGTTAGCCAACGCAGTGCTAGCTTTCAATTTACCGGTATACGTTAACTTTAGGCTACCTTGCAGGACTGCTGCAAATATGTTTTCCGTTTCTACATTTGCTTCAATGGCTGTCAGCTATTCCCCGAATTATGTGGAAAAACTTGGGTAAATTACAGTACGTGATGGCTTTTCAGAGTCTGGGACCAGCGTCTTATCATGGGGAAGCGATATTACTGTGACTACTGCGACAGATCCTTTCAGGACAACATGCACAATAGAAAGAAACACTTGAACGGAGTTCAACATCACAGATCAAAAAAAGCTTGGTTCGACCATTTCAGAGGCAAGTGATTTACTCTACAGAGGGTGTATTATTTGCCTGCCAGATCATTGTACATACATGCATATAAATACACACATTGAACAAGGTGAATGACGAAATTAAGTGCTATTCGACTTTGCCGCATTCCTCGTTTTAGCTAGTTAGAGTTGTAAACCCTCATCCTCTCTCAACAGACACTGCAGCCCTTCTGTATGATGAACAAGCTAAGAAGCCTTGCCGGAAGTTTCTCCAGACAGGTACATCAATCACAAGGACCAGATGAAGGTCCTTTGAAGATGTCACTTTCCAAATTATATTACAGTTGTTTAATGATTTTGCTTCTGTTTTACGTTAGGGAACTGTGGTTTTGGCCCCAGCTGCCGTTTCTCTCACATGTCAGAGAGTGACATGGAGAACCTGAAAAGACAGATCGAAGGTGAGTTGCTTCCACTAGATGGTGCTGTCTGCCTTGACCAAACTGCTCGCGGTCCACACGACGACAACTCCACATCCCTCGTGGGCGGTTAAATGCATTTCGTAGACATCCAGACGTATGGCTCGATTCCCGTGGACTTCAGTCGTGCTTATCTCGCTCTCGTGTGTTCCGGCGAATCGATCCGCCTCTCGCAGGGTGTTGCCGTGGGGGATGGCTTTGGCTAGATTCGTTTCACACAACAAGTGATGTTGTCTGCCCCCCAACCCCCCCCCCCAGCCCCAGATGAAAAGCATCAGAGGGACGCCCCTGAGGACAGATCGTTCCCTGAGCGCAGCATAGACGACTGGCTCGCCAGGAGGGAGAAGAAGAGAGCCGCTCTTAGCAGCGGAGGGTACGAGGCTATCTGTTCTGCCTCCCACATATACATTGTGTCATTATGTGGCCACCCATTGAATTTCTCTCCCGCGTTCTAAAGTGAAACTCCTGCCCCCCCCTGCAGTGTTTTGAAAGAGGAGGAGGACGACCCAGAGGAGGGTCACGCCGTGGACGACGTCCCCCCGCAGTTCCTCTCCATCCCTGACCTGCCTCCCTCTCTTCTGCCCCCTCCCCGCGGGGGATGGAAAGTCCATCTAAACAGTGAGTGGGGTTAATGAAGGGTTGCTGCCTGGGCAGGACGATCCTGTGGCAGCCAGTCACATAAGAACTCCAAAGAAGCTACCTGTCGCTCGATTCCGGAAAGTCTGCAAGCTTTTTTTTGTTGCGGACGGGAAACATCTCTGTCTGGCATTTTAATGTTGATCATTTTGTAATAAAAAGTCAGTTTTACTCACTTTTTTCCATGTGCGCTGTTACTTACTCACTGTGCAATTAGATGGATATATCTGAAATGAAGGCGTTTTAATGTCGACTAAACTAGACCCTCCTGGTGCTAATGAACTTCTGTTTACTGCCGTTATAATTGTGTGCCGTCAAGAATGTCCGGACGGCCCAGGTGTCACCGGTACCGTTCTGCCGTCCGCCTCGTCTGCCAGCGAAGCAGATAGCAATCAGGACCAACAGCATCCCGACAGAACTTCCCATTTGCTCCAGATTGGTTCCCTTTGGAGGATGCCAGGACGATAATGACATCCCTCAGCGATGTAAAAGGGCTCTCTCAGCCTTGAGGAATAATATAGCCAGACTGACGGTGTTAAAACCTGAGCTGGCTGATGAAACCTGTGAGGGCTTTGTGGACAGAGTTAGGTGACATCAAATCAAATTTGATTCCTGTAAGCCTTTTTTCTTTTCTTTTTTTTTCTTTTTAAAAGAAACGGCACAGAGGGCTTAGCACACGCCCATTGAACTGCACCTGAACCAACTCAAACCTTCAAGGAAGCCAATGAAAAGCTCACAGGAAAACTCAGAAATAACCAGACTTTTTAACCCTCTCATGACATTCTACAACCCCCTCTGTCTTTTTAACCCTTTCATGACATTCAGCAACTCCCTCTGTCTATTTAAACCTCTCATAACATTGAGCAACTCCCTCTGTCCTAAGTGTCAAAAAGGCCCCACATTCAACCCTGAAATAAAGAAGATCTAATTACATTTGTACCCTTTTGGGCACTGAATCAAAAATATGTCATTTCGCCTGAGTTCAATTGAGCACATACAATCTAAATATCTCATTGTGGGTGGGCGTAGGTGTGCATTAAACACAGTTTCAGGTCATTCAGGCCTCCGAAGAGAACACAATGATGAAAGCTTTTGTTGTGTGGAGCTAATCAATGAGGGATGCCGTCCTCTAAAGAGGGCGACAGTAAATGACTTGTCTCAGCCTTAGTGGGTCCCTGTGCCAGCCTCGCCCTCTGATTACCGTGGGTGATTTATCACTCCTCTATCCATCAGGGAAATCCAATCTCCTCAACCCCCCTCCACAAAAAAAAATTAAATATTTTAAACAAGGAGATTTATAGCAAAGTAAATGTCAAGACTACTTGAGTCTACAGCTGGTCTCTCCCTAAAGTTGCTGTCACCGGCTCTATGGTGCTGTTGGTATTCAGCAGAGGCCTTTGGGTGTTTAATTGCACGTACTCACTGTGCCCTTTCTATCTGCTCCTCTCCTCTCTACCATCTCCACTGCTCTTTAAGACCTTCACCTCTTCTAGGGAAAGCAGGCTGTGCTGAATACTGAATTCAAACTTTGAAGCACGACCAATTAACATATATATAAATAAAGAGAGAGAGAGAGATGGGATGGATGCACCGACTGACCGATTGATCGATAGATGAAAGAGGTAGTCAAGATGGATAGATGTTAATATTTCGTTGAAGGAAACAGCAGAAATAAGTGTAGGTTTGCATTGTTCAGGAGGTGTCGGGGAGACGTAACAGCTGTTATGGCGCCGTCATAGTAACGACACCGTCAGTGTCATCCATTACGGTTTTGTTTTTGTGTCGCACACGACAGCGATGGTGGCGGACTTTAACAAGGACTGTCATTTATAAACACGGCAACGGCCTTCCCCTTCCAAATGAGTTAAGTGGCTGAATGCAGATTAAGCACCAAAGCAAGACGTGGCCAGTTAGCAATCCCAGTCACTCGTCTGCCGAGGGAGGATTGATTCGACAACATCAGGGTCTTAGCTGCTGTCATGTGATCAGTTTCACCCAGAACAGAAGGGAGATGCTCGTGGACTGGTGAATACCAGCTTGGCCAAATGTAATTTCACCTATTGCTGTATGTGTCATCACTAAAAACGTTCCTCGTTGCTCATTCAGCAGACGTCTTCTTAATAGATGGCCCATACATGTCAACATTGTCATTATTTTTGACAGTCTCCCGCTGTACGGTCACCACGGGAACATAGATCATTATTCAGTTGAGACATTATGGAATGTTTATTTAATGTGTCTCTGTCAGAATGTAGTCAAACTCAGCCAAGTCTTAATTTAGAGGTTCATTTGCATTTACATTTTAGTCATTTAGCACATGCTTTTATGCAGAGCTCACAGCGTACACTGTCTTAACACAACAGTATTAGTAATGGTTTTTTGTTTTTACTCATGATTAATAGCACTACACTTAAACTGGAGCAGCAATACATATTACTTATGCCAACCAGACTACACTTGTATTGTTATTGAAATGTATACGTCTATAATTATGGTAATGATAGGCAGGAAAGATGCAGTGGTGAATGATAATGTATTTCAGGCATAATTAAGTACAATCTCTACCACCCTGTATTATTTACAGCTATAGAGAGAATGCCGTCCAAAATGCTTAAATGAATCATTACTAAATCTAGGCACATCTCCCCTCTCCCTGACATGCACATCTTCCCTTTCCCTGACATGGGAGCCAAAAGTCTTAACATTTAATTAACAGACAAGATAGGTTTTGCATTGGCTCTGGGGAAATGAGGACTGGTCTTGCCCCCAGTCGCTCCTCTGCTCTCGGTAATACAATACCTGTAGGCAGGGTTCACACAGCCAATCCAGGGGTTGTTTTTTTTTTCAAACTACCTACTTCCCAGCAAAGCCCAGGGGAGAATTATGTTGTGTACGTGAATGTTTGAGGCGTGAAGTGTGGAGTTTAAATCTCATTCCACAAAAATATGCAAATCGTGTTTTTTGGGGACAGGGGGAGGGGGTGGTGGGGGTACAGATCATTTGTTTGTCTGTAGTGTAGCCTGGATATACTCATTATAAGATCTAATATTAGCTTCCTAGTGATTCTACTCTATCATCATTTATTTAGAGTGCTTCCTTTAGTATCGTGGATGTATTTCCCTGTCATCAAATAATAAATACGTAGTTAGGAAATGCAAAATATGGGCGAAGGAGGAATAATGTTACGGATTTCCATGCCTCACTTTTAATTAGATGCAGCTTATCTGCAGTGACGGATCACAAAACAGACCTCATATTCCTCTTTCGGAGTTACTTTTAAGGAACGATCAAAACGATGTCCGTTAAAAGCAACATCGAGTTGAACTGACCGAATTTCCACATTGTGACCCCTGATGCCTCCTCCTCTTCTCGGGTTCCCGTCCTTAAAACCCAATAGAGCTTCGAGGGATTGTGGGCTATCTACGACGTGCAAGCGCTGTCTGCCCACACGCCCTCAAGGCCTCCACTGCAGACAGGCTGCTAGACCCTGTGAGTGGGCCACTTGGCCTCAGGGGAGAGAGTTGGAGAGCTCTCACCAGACCGAATCTCGGCGCTGTCATCATGAGGAGAACACGCCGCCCGTGGAACTAAACTCTAAATTCAGAGTGCCGTCTTGTCAGCGTTTCCTGGGTCGGCAGCTTGTCAAGGTTTTACACCGTCAAAACCAAAGCGTCTGTCATGGCCATAGCACAGATATGGGCCGCCACTGTGGTAGGAGCTTACAAAGAAGAAGGCAGCAAAAAAACGTAGAAATATCAACAAACAGGTTATACATTTTTCATGTGTGGGTGTCCTGTCAGCTTATTCGCATCTAACCCCAGAAGAATCAACTACCTAGATTTGGCGACATCTTAAATTTGTCAAAGAATTGCAAAAAAAATGGGCAGACGTTATAATCTCTGCTTTAGGGGGGTCGATAAAATTAGCCACGAACGGCTTCGAAAAGAGGGCGGTTTTACATGCCAGTTCTGTGCACCGAGCTTTCAATTTGGATTCACGCAAGGAAGCACCATCTGAACCCACTGGACCCACCTGCCTGCCAGGCGACGGGGAAGCGGAGCCCCCCCCCCCCCCTTGAAAGCCGAGGTGCCCAGGGAGGGGATCACCATCTGGGCTGCGGATGAGTGGCTCCTCCCTGGGTTTCTCTCGTTTCCTTTGCACCGTGTTTCCCTGGGAGTCTCTCCTTGTCTTCCACGGAGGTAATCTGTAATCTGTCATAGGTATATCCTCAGATACCCCATACATAGGTATATCCTCAGATACCCCATACATAGGTATATCCTCAGATACCCCATACATAGGTATCTCCTCAGATACCCCATACACGGGTATCTCCACAGCTACTCCATACATGGGTATCTCCACCGATACTCCATACATGCAGGGTGTCTGACAGGGTGATAGTTTACCAGGCCAGTGAGTTACCCCTCTTGTAGTCTAACAGAAGGTTGGGATCCCTCACTGAATTGCTCCTCTTAAGGTTTCCTCCTGTTTTTCTAATGGATGAGTTGTTATGAAGCTCCGTGGAAGTCTGATAATGACCCATCATTAGAATCAGGTGTGCTGGAGCAGGGAAACGTCGAAAACCTTCATGACAGCGGCCCTCGAGGACCATGGTTTGACACCCCTGCTCTAGCACGAAGCCCAATGTCCTTTTTATGGAAAAATAACACTAGACAAAAGGCTTAATTCTTATGTATTTAATTGACTGCATGCCTCCAGATATCACATACATACAGGTTTCATATTATATGCTATAACATACTGTATATATTAATATATGTGCAAATACAGCACATACGAATGACGCAATCTCACTAGGATGTGAGATTGGGATGTTCAGCTGTTACCGTTGGAGAGTTGAAATACATTGTGTGATGCGCCACGTATGGTGAAAAAACAGGAAGTGCAAAACATTGAGAATGTATGTTTGTTTTCAGGTATTGCATCGTTATTTACATTACAATACTTCAGACGTAAATACATTTGGTGGCTTTGAGGTTTGATCTTCCCAAGAAAAGTCCACAGAAGGATTCTGAAAGTCATTGGTAAGTGCATTTTTCAAACTCTACTTAGCTTGAAATTGTTACTTTGAGACAAGTCATCTGAGCAACCCATCGCTTGACTCAACGTAAGTCACAGTACTATGTGTTTGATAAACAGGAGAAAGATCTTAGTTTCGGTGAAGTCGTAAACAACAGTAGAACAACCAGACTACCTCAATGCCACTGGAACATACAATACGCTGTACAATTGCTTAAACGTCTACAAAGCATCGCCTATTTTTCAACACACTAGCTATTTGCATTAACGCAATAAATGGAGTTGTGTGGTCAAATGAAAAAGTGGAAGAGCAACTGGCTGTCCTTCTTGTGAAGACTATTGCACGCTCTATTTCTTTGTAATATAATAATATCTCTGTCATGATACATATTCTTGATAACATTTGATAAAAAATAGCAAGAGAAAATATAACATTTCATTAAAGTTTTTAAACATTAGTAAAGAAAGCACAGACTCTTGAAAATAAATCTGTAACAGAAGACCCTTAAAGTGAAATGTAAACCCATGGCCCTTAAACACAGTATTTCAGTGACAGATTCTCTATTTCCAGTTAACCTGGAAGTCATACATTATAACCCTGATTTACAAAATATTTTGAATGTTTTGCATTCTTAATAGAATCATATACATAAGGTGTCCTTCCTCTCGATAAGAAAATATAAAGAATTAAACAATAGTGGAAATATGTTGTTTTGGTGTCCTACATAAATGTCAAAAAACTAAACAACATTGATATGTTTGCGTCCATTGCAGAGTACTGCAAGACGTGTAGAGCTTTTGGAATTGTCTCCACATTTATATAGTACTGGTATTTACAAAAGGAGTTAATGTAGTAAGTACTCTTTTTTTTGCTATAATAACCATATCATTTGCATAATTATTTGGATAGATACATCAAACTTTTGACATTTGACAACACATCGATTAAGAATACACATTTATCTTGAACGTATTTACATGACGCTGTACCGTGTGTAGTTACTGGGACTTGATATGGGTCAGGAAACACCTTTAGCTAATTATTACCATGTGTCAACATCATCATGGATATTACAGTATTTTGCTGCTTGACGTGATTGGCTCACGTGTTTGTGTCATCGTTGGTAGCCATGTTTTTGGCGATGAGGTCACAGAGGCTACCCCTGCAGCTAGCTCAGACGAAAACTCCTTTGCAAAGATAGTGCAAATTATAAGCCTCTGTATTGCGAGCAGACTTCCTCTTACAACAGGAAGTCTCAGGTTCACTGTTAACTTCCTGCTCCGACTGTCTAATGCAGGGATGTCCAACTCTGTTTCCTTGCTCCAGTACACCTGAATTCTGATGAATGTTCATTATCAGGCTTCCACAGAGGTTAATGGCAACCCACTCAATTCAATCAGGTGTGGTAGAGCAGGGAAACGTCTCACACTTTCAGGACAGTGGCCCCCGAGGACCAGGATTGGACACCCCTGGTCTGATATATACTGGTCTTCTAACCACAGAGAGAGAGAATGGTTACTATCATGGCACGACACAACACAGGTTCACTCCAAGACAAACTTTTATGATCCTATCTTATTTTGGAGCTCTTCTATAGACTTTTAAAGTTCAAAACTGAGTTCGTTTGGGGAGAAGCACACTGTCAACCATGGAGCTGAGCACCACCTGCAAAGTGCAGATGGCGTGACCCGCCTCACCCGTCACCTGCTGTGGAGGAAACTAAATGGCTGTGGCCGGAGGGGGGTGAGAACAACTAAGTCCATGAGTGTTTAAGTTGTTGACTGATATTATCTCCAGCCCTTTAAGCAACCCTGTATTTTCTGTATTTTGCTTTTGTATTTTTCAAAGTTTTCAGATTTTCCGCTCCAATTTCGGACAGTTGTTGTAAGATTTCGTTCAGATTTGAATTTGTTCCTCGGAGACAAAGCTCTATTTGTTCCCTTTAATTCACTAAGTTGAATGTAAAAATAAATACAAACTTGTTTGGGAAGAGGAGGGAGCTCCTGTATTTACTTCATTCCTCTCCTGAGCATCTGATTGGCTGCGATGAGCATCACGCTGATGATGAAAGCAATAGCGAAGGCACAGATCAGGCTTTTCCTCACGCACGTATGCTTCACTTGTTGTGTTGGGCTTGCTGGAGGAAGGGAGGGGGAGAGGGAGGGAGAAGGGGAGGGAGGAGGGAGGGGGAGAGGGAGGGTAGGGAGGGAGGGAGAGGGAGGGAGGGGGAGAGGGGTAGTGGTGAGGTGGAGGGTGGGAGGGAGGAGGGGGAGAGGGGGGGAGGGGGGGGAGAGGGGGGAAGGGGGGGAGGGAGGGGAGAGGGAGGGTGGGGAGGGAGGGAGGGGGAGAGGGAGGGAGGGAGGGGAGGGAGGGGTGGGAGGGACGAGGGAGGGAGGGGGAGAGGGAGGAGGGAGGGTGGAGAGGGAGGGAGGGGAGGGGGAGAGGGAGGGGGGGGGAGAGGGGGGTGGGAGGGAGGGAGGGGAGAGGGGGGGGTGAGGGAGGGACGGGGGAGAGGAAGGGGGGAGGGAGGGCAGGGGGAGAGGGAGGGAGGGAGGAAAGCAAAAGGAGAATGTGAGAAGTAGAAAATGTGTACATTGCTTAATCAATTAAGTGAAATGAATTAGCTTAATGACATACAGCGTCAACGTGAAAATGCATGCTGAACTTCAACGAATAACATCATAGTATGAAATCTGTGGCTAGCTAATGCAGAGGTCATACTGTCGATGTCCACTTGGCACTCTGGGCTGTCCAGGTGGCTCTCCTCAGTCATGATGATGTTCTCGATGTCTTTCATGGTGAGGTGGTCACAGAACGTGTCGTACAACAGCCTCTTCAGCTCGTCCACTGTCAGCTTCTGCATGTCACACTGAGGGAGGGCAGGAGAATCGGAACCCGAATTAGAATCAGAATTAGAATCAGGTTCTCTTCTGATTCTAATTCTGATAGTATTCTGGTACAGCAGCCTTATCCACGGTCAGCTCTCCATGTCACACTGAGGGAGGGCAGGAGAATCGGAACCCGAATTAGAATCAGAATTAGAATCAGGTTCTCTTCTGATTCTAATTCTGATAGTATTCTGGTACAGCAGCCTTGTCCACGGTCAGCTCTCCATGTCACACTGAGGGAGGGCAGGAGAATCAGAATCAGAATTAGAATCAGGTTCTCTTCTGATTCTAATTCTGATCCTGGTACAGCAGCCTTGTCCACAGTCAGCTCTCCATGTCACTCTGAGGAAGAGTAGGAAAGTCTGTCCTGCTGACTGCAGTACTGTGAGGTGGTAATATCACTCTTTGGCAAGGCAGGAGAGCAAGAATTAGCTGTGAAATTTGGGGCACAGGAACATGACTTGTCATTCTTCTATGCTATAGTACTTCATGCTATGGTACAATATAAAACACAGTATGCAACTGTATAGACTATACTACTTCATAATGTAGTATCTAGTAACATGTAGCATATCGCGATGATAACGTGTTACGTGTTTCAAATCTGAAATTAGTTATGGTTTGTAAACTATTTTATACCATTGTGCTGTTTTGCACTGCTTTGTGCTACAATTAAATGGAGGATGAAGCACAGAATGGGAATAAGTGATTCCCTCTAGAGACTCGTGATGTTTAAATGAGCACCATTGAGGGTTTGTGAACATGCATACTATTGCATGGATTACCCTATATTACAATCTACAATGGGAAATTGTACACGACATTTTTATATTTATGATAAAGTGTAACTAGTACAGAAACACCCATTCGTATGCAAACTTGTTGCACTCAACATTGCCTATTTCAAACACCAAAACGATTCATCGCTCCAAATGGTGACCGACGGGCTGTAAACAATGAACTTATGAAAAGGGTTTTGTTAATTGAGTGAACATTGCGCCAGGGCCGCCTGTGATTAAGAAATAGAATCGATTTCAAAAACCTCTGAGGAAAACTTGCTCAGCCAATCATAACTGTTAAACACTCTGGAATTACTCTCATCTTTTAATGACTGCAATATTTAACTCCTACCATGTTTTCATGGGGCATTTTAATTAAAATGGTTTATTATCATCAAATAGCTTTAAAAACCCTCAGGAAAATCATTTCACTTCAACAAGGAGAGAAAAACTCATAATTAATCCTGATATGAAGTTGGGGACTTGACAGAAACAGACCCCTGATAACTTCATTGTATACCTTCCAGAACACGGAATCAAAATCTGCTCCGTGGAATTTATCGGGCATTCCAGCCGCAGACAGTTTAGGCCCCAGGAGGGTGACGAACTCCTCAAAGTCTACCTGGCCATCGCCTGCGAATACAAGTGTGTAGGCATGAACAAATGACAGACATATACAGTACATACACAATACCTAAAAGTACACACACACACACACACAGGACGGAAACATCTAATAAATTGAATCCAAGGACAGTAAAGTAAACGTCCAGTCAGTGCTCAAAGTGACTTGTGGCATCCTACGCTGCGTGCTCATGTACTGTGTATAGACGAGCAACTGGGATATACTTGCCGTCCATGTCCAGTCTCTGGATGATCACCTCCAGCTCCACCTCGTTGGGCATGTACCCCAGCGAGCGCATGGCCATGCCCAACTCCTGCTTTGAGATGAAGCCGTTCCCATCCCGGTCGAACACCTTAAACGCTTCCCGTATCTCTGCAGGGATTGGGTGGAAGGATGGAGGAGAAGAGACAGGAAGTGACAGAGGTATTGGGTTAGAACAGGGGTGTCCAATCCTGGTCCTCGAGGGCCACTGTCGTGAAAGTTTTAGATGTTTCCCTGCTCCAGAACATCTGATTCTAATGAAGGGTCATTATGAGGCTTCTACAGAGCTTGACAACAACCCATTCATTAGAGTCAGGTGTGCTGGAGCAGAGAAACATCTAAAACCTTCAGGACAGTGGCCCTCGAGGACGGGGGGAGGACCCCCTCTGAGTTACAAGTATGTTATTGATTCCAGGGATAGGGGCGAAGGGGGAGGGTGAGGGGTAGGGGGGGATGAGAGATCGTCATGAAGGCTTGAGGAAGGCTTGTTTCATAGCCCGGCTGCCATTCGTGTAATATTCTCTGTCATCAACCAAACCAAACGCCAAGCGAGAGTCGTCAAGAAAGCTGTATAATTTTTTATTCACAACCTCTTTTTTGATGACATCATATACCAGTTTCTTTACATCTTTGCCATGTTGCTTGATCTAACGTGATCTAACTCATTTTTGAATCTACCCTTTTATGCACTGGGTGTTAGACAGCGGAAATCTGAAGGCTGTTTACTAATTAAACAGTGGCCCAACAGACGGTAATAGACACTGTGGGCTATTACACCAACCAATTCTACCAACTAATGCTAACCAGTGCTATTCTAATCCACATTTAGCATCTGACACTCTGGGAGCGGTCTGTGGTTAAATCTTAACAAGGCTCTGGGGTTTACAGACTGCTAACTGAAAAGTAGAGCAGCATGTGTTTCAAGGAATAACTTAGTTTCTTTATCCCCCGGTGGTAATGGGTTGCGCAGAAGAATTGAACGAATCCCCTGAATGAATGACTCCATGCCCATAGGGGCATTTGTTTAGTGCGCTAAAATGATTCCCGAGTGACTCATCTATGCCATGTGAATCCTTGTAATTATAAAGATCAGAAAGCAAGTTGAATGCGGCATTAAGTGTCTGCAGGGACTCTTGGAGTTGACCCAGCTACTCCTGACGGAGGCCCAGAGCACTGAACAATGTCTTGAGTGTGCTGCAGATCAAAGGAGAAATTCGCTTCAGCTAAACAGACATCGATAGAATGTTTGTTGAGAATCCTTTGTAGGATGCAGAACCTTTTCTATTTTTTTGGGGGGGGGGGGGAGGAGGGAGGAGGGGGGAGAGGAGGGAGGGGGGAGGAGGAGGAGAGGGGAGAGAAAGGAGGAGGGGGAGGAGGGGAGGGGGAAGGAGGAGGAGGGAGGGGGAGGAAGGAGGGAGGGAGGGAGGAGGGGGGAGGAGGAGGTGGGAGGAGGAGAGGGGGAGAGGAGGAGGGGGGGGAGGAGGAGCGGGGTGGGGAGGAGGAGGAAGGGGAGAGGTAGGAGGGGGGGCGGGGGGGGCTTCGTCAGCCTTCCGCATGAGGCTTGTTTTTGTTTTCGCTTGTGCTGATCGGCTGTCTGGTTAATTAACCTCATACAGCTAGAAACACTACTTAATACAGCTAGAAACACTACTTAATACAGCTAGAAACACTACCTAATACAGCTAGAAACACTACTTAATGCAGCTAGAAACACTACCTATTACAGCTAGAAACACTACCTAATACAGCTAGAAACACTACCTAATACAGCTAGAAACACTACTTAATACAGCTAGAAACACTACCTAATACAGCTAGAAACACTACTTAATACAGCTGGAAACACTACCTAATACAGCTAGAAACACTACCTAATACAGCTAGAAACACTACCTAATACAGCTACAAACACTACTTAATACAGCTAGAAACACTACCTAATGAAGCTAGAAACACTACCTAATGAAGCTAGAAACACTACCTAATACAGCTAGAAACACTACTTAATACAGCAAGAAAGACTACCGAATGCAGCTAGAAACACTACCTCATACAGCTAGAAACACTACCTATTACAGCTAGAAACACTACCTCATATAGCTGGAAACACTACCTAATACAGCTAAAAACACTACCTCATATAGCTGGAAACACTACCTAATACAGCTAGAAACACTACCTCATACAGCTAGAAACACTACCTCATACAGCTAGAAACACTACCTATTACAGCTAGAAACACTACCTCATACAGCTAGAAACACTACTTAATACAGCTAGAAACACTACTTAATACAGCTAGAAACACTACTTAATGCAGCTAGAAACACTACCTATTACAGCTAGAAACACTACCTAATATAGCTGGAAACACTAACTAATACAGCTAGAAACACTACTTAATACAGCTAGAAACACTACTTAATACAGCTGGAAACACTACCTAATACAGCTAAAAACACTACCTCATATAGCTGGAAACACTACCTAATACAGCTAGAAACACTACTTAATACAGCTAGAAACACTACCTAATACAGCTAGAAACACTACTTAATACAGCTAGAAACACTACCTATTACAGCTAGAAACACTACCTCATACAGCTAGAAACACTACTTAATACAGCTAGAAACACTACTTAATACAGCTAGAAACACTACTTAATGCAGCTAGAAACACTACCTATTACAGCTAGAAACACTACCTCATACAGCTAGAAACACTACCTAATACAGCTAGAAACACTACTTAATACAGCTAGAAACACTACCTAATGCAGCTAGAAACACTACCTAATACAGCTAGAAACACTACTTAATACAGCTAGAAACACTACCTAATGCAGCTAGAAACACTACCGAATACAGCTAGAAACACTACCGAATACAGCTAGAAACACTACCGAATACAGCTAGAAACACTACCTAATATAGCTGGAAACACTAACTAATACAGCTAGAAACACTACTTAATACAGCTGGAAACACTACCTAATACAGCTAGAAACACTACCTAATACAGCTAAAAACACTACCTCATATAGCTGGAAACACTACCTAATACAGCTACAAACACTACTTAATACAGCTAGAAACACTACCTAATACAGCTAGAAACACTACTTAATACAGCTAGAAACACTACCTAATACAGCTAGAAACACTACCTAATACAGCTAGAAACACTACTTAATACAGCTAGAAACACTACCTAATGCAGCTAGAAACACTACCTAATGAAGCTAGAAACACTACCTAATGCAGCTAGAAACACTACCAAATACAGCACAACAATGCTTGAAACAGTCATTAAAAACCAATGTTTGGTTTCTCTCAGACCAGTGGTGCCATTCTTTCATAACAAGCTCATAATTTCCACTCACAGCTGGCAACAGTATTATGCCATTCAACAAAAGGAACACTATCAGACAGATACTTGTGACAGAATATGAATTCAGCTCCAATGATATATACTTTCATCCACTGACAGGCTGTCCTGTTTTCAGACTTTAAATGGAGTGTCTCAATAGCACATTATTCATCTAGCCTTCAATGTCTTTTCAAGGTCAGTCCAAAAGGTTTTTACAACTACAAAAAAAAATTATTATATGGTTATGTTGTTGCTGTAGACATCTGATATTGAATCCATGCTCTAGTGCTTGGACAATTGAATACTACAAAGACATTCTTTCCAACTGCCTAAGTCAATTTACTTCAGAGTAATTGTGCAACACCAGATCTTTGACCACAGTTGAAATTGCATGTCAGCTATCATTGTTAGTGCTCAGGATAAATGTCTGATCTGTCCAAGGCCATTTACCAGTCTTAAGAAGCAACACCGCTCTCAGAAAATGTAAAAAACTACCATCAAAACCCATTACTCAAACAAAAAAATGTCAATTTCAAACATTCAGCCGCTTGCTTAAATAGAACTACCTTCATGTTCACAACTTTGGTAATGCCTGGACTGGAGATCAATTTCCAGGTAAAGTGGGTTTTGCTCAGCCCGAGAACAAGACAGCCGCACAGGGGATCAAGCTATCATCCTTGAGATGATGGGAACTTCTGAACCTTTGTCCTCCTGCGTTGAAGTCGTACCATTAACCGGAGGACAACGGATTCCTCCGCTCAGTACCTTGTACTCCCTGCTTGCCCGCTAGGATAAACATCAAGGTGAGGTGTTTCAACAGACGTGACGTCCATGAACCTTAGCTCATTTTGGGATTGTAATTGACTCGGAGACACGGAGACACTGAATGTGCTCATTTGGTTAAACCGAATATATTACTTCTTGCTTATTTTCTTTTTAGGAGTTATGTTACTATAGGTGGTGAAATATGAACTTCAGGGTTGTGACTATATTGTTGTGTCATCCTTTATGTAATTGATCCTAGCTCGTCTTGGGGTTTTGGCAAGATAACACTGCTGTATTTTGTGAAACACTCCAGGATTTAGTAACAAGAATTATTCATCTTGACTGGCAGGTATTCCATGTATTTACTGGTTCTCAGGTAGTCAGTGATCTCCTTCTGGGAATGAACTTGTTTTGCTTGATAGCTTTTTGTTAGTGTTTTGGGCATTAAATCCTCTTGAAGTTACAGATAATAAATAGATATTTGGATTCCTTTTGATGGTTGAGGAGAATTGCTGCACCATAGGCAGATGTATTTGGTTCAGTAGGGAAGGCCCTGTACTTTGTGAGTGCCTAGCTTCTCATAGGTCACAGTTATGTGGGTTCTTGAAGATGAGAGGTATGATTTATCACTGTTAGCGAACCCTCAATGGAGCTCATTTAAACTACCCAAGTGTCCAGAGGGAATTCACTGATTACCATTCTGTAAAAATCCAAGATGATCTGTAATACTACTCTTTCGCTTGGGAATAAATCCACCTATAGCCTAGGTCTTCACTTAGAGAACATGTGAACTAAATAGTTGACATTCGATCAGCCTCTTAGGCATTCTTCTTTTGTTTTAACCCCATTTACGGTGGCGTTCTGAAACTTGCCCCACGAAAAGACGTTGCCAAAGTTATTTTCTACTGTAAACTAAAAATCGTTGTTTGTGTATGTATGTAGTTCTGCCTCTTAGATCAAAAGGATGAATCAATATTGTTTTTATTCAGACGCCTCCATCCGTCAGCTTCCAGAGAGAAAGACGGGTGCATGATTGTGTCTACACTCATCTCTGTGTGAACAGCATTGTGTAACATCCCTCTGTTTGTGACAAAGACAGCTTTGCATGCTAAATGAAAGCAGATCTGCGGCCCACTACTACATCTGGTGTCTGGGGGATCCTTCGACACACTGGTTTCTATAAATACCATTCTCTGGCTCCTAGGCACTAAGCAACAGGAAGAACATTACACTGAAAAACCAGGAAGTTTATGTTTCGTGGTTGAACTATAGGCTTATCGTGCTCAGCAGACAGTCTTTTTTCTTGTTCAAGGATATTAAGAACTTAGCTGAAACATTTTGGCCAGTCTGCGATAGCAGGGGATATCTTGAGGTATTTGAGGAACACATACGAAACATTCGACATATAACCGAGGTCTATAAAAACCCAATCTGGCCATTTTGTGGAATTGAACTTTGTTGAAATCCAGCGAAAACGTTTTGGAGATGTTCACGCTTGACATAACAGGGGTGTTTTGCCAAATTTCAGAGGTTGTTTACTTTCGTGACATTTTGTGACAACCTCAGGATGTCTGTTGTCTATGACAACCTCAGGATGTCTGTTGTCTATGACAACCTCATAATGTCTGTCGTCTATGACAACCTCAGGATGTCTGTCGTCTATGACAACCTCAGGTTGTCACCTCAGAAATCGTAGAAATCTTGTCTAACCTCTCAATTGGACAAGAGAAGGCGCAGAGCGCAGTATGATTCCAAAGTTCCTTGTACCAATATCCACCACAGCAGACATGAATAAGTTCCTGGGCCACAGGAGGACATGTCCTCCATCCATCCATCCGCCCAGCCAGGCTCCTCTCCATATGTTAATAACCGTGCAGCAGAGCTGCGCTCGGGACAGTGCCATTGGCCTGGCAGTCTCTCCACCAGCAACACATGGAGCCTCAGCATCCTCTGTTTTTGATCTCATTCTTTGAATTAAGTTCTCTCTCAGCCGAGTTTTTAATGAGATCTGCTTCCCCACCCCCCTAGGCGAGGGCGTTTGCGATGCCAAATTAATTGCTCAAAGCAAGAAAATATTTGGGGGAGGCGAGACAGCTTGGCAGGAAGTGGACCTGGTCATCAGGAAGTGAGCCTGTTTATTAGGAAGTGGACCTATTCATTAGGAAGTGAGCCTGTTTATCAGGAAGTCAACCTATTCATTAGGAAGTGAGCCTGTTTATCAGGAAGCGAGTCTGTTTATCAGGACGTGGACCTGGTCATCAGGAAGTGAGCCTGTTTATCAGGAAGTGGGTCTGGTCATCAGGAAGTGGGTCTGGACATCCTGCAAACAACTGAAGAATGATGGGTTTGAACATCCTTTTTTAAGACTCCAGAAACACTACGGCTCCAGAAAGTAAGACTTCTTAGGCTGCTCCAACATTTGCTGTGTCATTATTTTGATCTGGCCAGTGACTTCTATTCTTTTCTATTCTCTTCTTTTTCTTTCTATCAAGTGTTGTATAGAAATTATCAAATTGTATTAATGATTGAATGCATGAGTGTGAATGGAGATGTGTGTCTTGGTATGCTGCCAGTTCACTTTTCAGAAAGGAGTAGTAATGGTTTCTGGCATGGTTCCCCTGAGCAGTGAGAAGAGCTTAATGATGTGATGCTGTATCCATCAATCTCAACTCAGTAAGAGTTGGTTACAATGAGGAAAAAAGCTATTTTGCTTCTACATTTCATTGTCATTTATTGATACACTGTACTGGGTAGCCCTACACTGCACGCATCGTTTTGTTTCAGCTCATATTCTTTTTATGATTTCAGTAATCTTGCTGCTTTTACAAATAAATCCACCACAGGCTTTTTTGGAGACATTGTTATGTGGATCCCCTAACCCCCAAGTATCTTGGGCTATCAATCATGAATAACCTTAGCAACATAAAAAAAAACTGCAAAAGGCAAATTCATGAATATAGTCCCACTTAATTGGCTTCTGTGAGTCATTCCTTTCAAGAGGCAAGACAACCTGTCTCAGTGACATGCTGTGAACTCGGTGCGTGTTCAAGATCGGAAATAGAACATTTCCTGACATTATATAAACAAGGAATTACATCATAAACTAATAAGAAATGATTCCAAATGAATGGATGTTATCTAAAATAGACGATTCTATTTTAGCTGTCAAACTGACAGCCAACGACCTGCTACAAAAGGTCCCATCACTGTATGACAGTATTGCATGTCATTAAATATGTCAAAGAACATATCTAAACATTGGAGAGATTGTTAGAATTATCTTCCAGAGAGCAGACGGGTTATTTTGTACATCTCTATTTATGAATCGGTGACACATGTTAGGTTGCTACTGATAAAAGCAGGGAAAGTGAGTATGATTCATACTGTACTGGAGCAGAGAGGCATGATAATTGTCCGTTTCTGGCCGACATCGAGTAAGTCGATGTGGCGCTATCCAAGGTCCTGAACTCGCGGTGGCAGTGAATGAATAATGTCAAAGCTCAACTTTGACCTATATACACATGCAAATGGTATTCGTTTGAAACAGTAAATTGGGAATGATCTCACCTTCAACCTCATCCTCAGGCAAGGTTACGGGTGTTCGATACGATAGGATATCTGGAATTGTGCAAAGTCCCTTGTACATGAACCTGGTAGTTACAGCACGCACTGGCATTTCTGCGAGGGAAAACCAACACCTGTTTGGCGATCGTCATATAGCTCCCCGTGGTTTTTGATGGAAACTTCGCCCGGCAAGCTGTCCTCTTTTCGAAGAGAAAGAAGTCCACAGTAACTAAATGTATAAGTGCTCTCTTTTGTTTAGTGTTCTTCTAGTTCATTCAGAAACCCGACGACAGACTTGTGTAACGTCGAGCTCGGTAACAAAGTATACGCTGTACTCCTTTGGTTTCAATGCACACATGCTACATCCCGATTGCAAAAATAGTCCCAACAAACAGGCTATAGTCTAGAGTTTGTGTGGGCTGCACGAACGAAACGCATTGTTATACCTCAAATAATATCATCATAAACTGGTGACACAGTCCTTCAAGCCATAAACCCACTCTGCTGAGATGTCACCAAAAAGACCTCCACGAGACACTAGCTCATCCGTGAAGGAAGCGTCTGAAGATTCCGAAAATACATTAAAATGAGAGCAAACTGAAACCCGAGTCTGCACCAAGGGCTTCTCTGCGAAAGTTGTCACCAATTTACAAGAATGCGCATTTCAAAGGACCGAAATATGTTAAGTTGGATCCTACAGGTTCCGGTTTTTGGGTTAAATAATTTAAGAGTCATCGTTGTCTCACAATTCTTTCACATCTTTGTTTTTGCGGCTTGCTTAGCCTACTCAAAAGCAGTTAAATGATGTTGCAGAAATTGCAAATGGTTGTTTAATAGGTTGCCTGTTTTTTAGTTGCGAAAAAGAGGAGAGAAAAACAAAGGCAGATCTGTCTAAAAATGATCGGATGTCTTCCAATTACACGTTCAAGAGATTTCCCTGTCGACACTCGTTTTTTGAGGTGTACCCTCTCCGTAGGCAGGTTGATTCAGTCTTGTTCTCCGCGCGCGCTATCTCGTTTTGGCTCACTCTGAGCTCGCGCACTCCGAAACACACGCACTCCTCCACCTATCTCTCCTCCATCCCCTCCCATTCCTATCCAAGACGTAAATTATTTTACAAAATAGTGCACGAGTGGTATCTTAGGTTGCCTGTCATGTAAGCATGAGACTGTTTTGAGTGATGAACAAAATGTCCATGACAACATCTCAGACATAAACAGCTTGGTTCAACCTACCCAAAAGCCTAATGCTTCCTATATAAAAAAAAAAAGAGATTTTCCTCTTTTTTTTACACACTTGAACTCCAGCTTGTAACGAATTGCCTGGAATGTATGTTAATGTTAACACAATGTTAACAAATATTCTGTTCTAGAGAGCCTGCATGATGGTAGAGTCTACAATGACAGAAAGAGAACTAGAAGGTGGACTGGCATGAGTTCAGACAACCCTGCACCTTCATCATATTACCAGATGTATATTGCTGGTACAGTGTGATCTAGATGTGCATCTTGAATGGGGCCTTTGTATCACGTGTGTAACATATTTGTGTTTCGGAAAGAGCACTGTACAGCATTGCACAGGCTCCACAGAGAGGTTCATGAACTTCTGTAGTGTTTATTCCGCTTCTGTCGAAAGCATCACACAAACGACTCAGACTCAGGCAACGGTCTTGATCTGCAGCGGAACGCTCTGCCACTCGGCCGCCCGCCTGTTCCTTGGGCAGGGATGGTCTGGCAGGTCCGTTCTCCTCACAATGCAGTGGGGGGGGGGGGGGTCATCTCTTTTCACTGCACCTGAGACTCTCTCAAGGCACCAGCCTCAGACTCTGACAGCATGCTTCATGAGACCTGAATAACAGGCTTTCCTGCCCGTGCTCATGCACCATTCCATGAATGTGTGAAGATTCAGACAGAGTTATTCCCCTTGGATCCAGCTTGGCACACTCCTTTTTCCACCGATGACACAGCATCTGAAGATGCTTATGTTCGTGGGGAAGGTGTCTGGCATTTTCACTGGTAAACAGAGCAGGTACTTGATGGATTTAAATGTTAAAAAAACCCCCAACACAACTATTCTTTAAAAACAAAATTCTAAAGCTATGAGCTCAAAGAACACACCACAATGCCCTGCACTGTAGGAACGCGCGATACAGCTCTGCAACACGACACAATTATTTTTTCTTTTCTTGTTTTTTTTTCCAAAGTCAGCCAGACACCCAGTGGTCTTAGATAAACAGACTTTGTACTGTAGTCCTGCCAAAAAAAGCTCCCCACTTGCAGCTAAGTGTGTGTGTTTACAAAGGTACCCTGCTCGCTTGGTGCCTGAGTGCCAACCTTTAAATATGGATTGAACTTCAATGTCACAGCTTCCCTGCTGGGAATAAAATATGCTGAAAAGCTGTACAAACCAGTATGAGTTAAAGATTGTTTTGTGCGCTTGGTGAGTATGTATGCATGTGTGACTCTGTGTGTGAGAGATAGAACGAGAGAATACGGTGCCCCCTGTGAAAGGGTATCCACGCCATCGGTAGTCCTCGAAGGTCAGGCAGCTCAATAACCTCCAGACTGCATTCATGCCCTGACCAGCACGGCGGACATGTTTTGTTCCAAGTGGATCTTTAATGGTTAGAGTCCATTGGACGCGACCCCAGGGTGACAGAGTCTGTCAATATGACTTCACTCTGCTTCGCCCCCCCCCCGTCCCCCCCCGTCCCCCTTCGCTCCTCTGCTTGTTTGGCAAACATGGATCAAAGAGCCCTGGCTCCTTCCTTGTGGTAGGGAAAAGATGGCCGCCACTGGCTGATCTGTGTCAGGAGAGGGACCTCAGAAGTGAACGTCCGGTGGGTAGGCAGTTGGACGTGTCACATCTTAACAACTACCAAGCTACCAAACCCATCAATCAGAGGCTTAGCCTATGTTTAAATCTTGGGTACCCTTTTGGCTGGTCTGTTCTGAATTCATTTCATTTGTTTGGTTGTGAACTACCTGACATTGGGGTAAACTGTTGAACAACGTCAATTTCATATCCTTGGCTAGGCACGGAAAGTAAACAATGTTTAATTTGTGTTCCACAAGATAGGATTGGAATAGCATGGCTTGATTGGCTGTAAATAATTGAGTTTGTTTAATGCAGAGGGACCGAAGATTCTCCTGGTCAAGCTTGAAACAACAGAGAAACACCTTGTTCTTTTACATTTCCCCGGCCAATCAGAGATTACATCATGACAACAGGAAACCTTTTCACCTGTGGAAACGGTACTCTCGTTGGAGGTTCCCGCGGTCACAAAATGCAGGATTATTGCCAATGACACGCCCAAGGGCATTGTTTTACTCCCAACTGATATTCTCTGTGGTTGCTATGGCCACTTCTGAATGCAGCACACACCCTCATACCCAGTGATGACAAAGATTTATGTTAGGCGCTAACAACAATCCTCAGATGTGAATACGCTGGAGAAGTGGTGTTTTTCTATTAGAGGAATAAATCAATGTAAACTTCATTGAGCGTTTTTTTTTTTTTTTTTTACTCTGCAGCTTTGTTTTATGTTGAGGAGACATTGGATATTTTGATTAGATTCCGTTAAGATTAGCCTACACACATACACACACGCACACTCAAGCAGGCACACACACACACACACTCACTCAGTCACAAAGTCTGAGACGCACACACACCACCTTGCAAAAGTTATCTATAAAAACAAACAAACTGGAACAGAATTTTCCCTGCTGAAAATTCAATCTGTAAAACTAACGGAGCAGAAAGGAATTCACCCAAACCTCATCAATGAAACCTGGATTGCAACACCTTACCATGGCTGATTCTATTGGGAATATTGATTGCTTATGTAATTGACTGGAGAGCCCTCAATTTCAACAACCATGAGACGGCTTTTCCGAGGCTACATGTGATCAGAATTAAATTATTTTCCCAGTAGCTATAGCCTATAGGCCTGTATAGACCTACGATTGGCCGTTGTCTCATTCAACGCCCAACAGATCCCAGCAAAGTAGGTTTTGAAGAATTCAGAAAACTTTTCTGTTATTCTGCTCCTCCTATGCCGCGATCGAATTAAGCCTTAAGCACCGACATCTAGCAAGAAGCCAGGATTAGATGCCCTCAAATTAGATTTAACAGTCATAAAATGTAGTCGCAGCACAGTTTTGCATATCTATGAGGCCGTAATCTTGATATTACGGTGGAGAAGAACATTAATGAATTTCATTCTGATGATTATTTGTTTGCATTAAACAAACGCTGTCCGGATTTATGAGACCATTAAGACACAGATTTAACGTTCCGTAACGCTGGCTAATGAGAAGCCGTAACTCTCATCGCGATTGTCTGGCCTAGAGAGAAAAAGCTTACTCACTGCTGCTCGTATGAAACTGATGGACACCGGCAGGTTAATGACGATGTCAAGCCCACCAACTACAGCACCAGCATCTGTCGGTCTTTGTCTAACATTACTACAATATAAGAATACAAATCACGTTTCCTTCGCTACGTTTTCGCTCAATAAGAACATTCTGGATAATCAAGCTCATCTGAGTGTAGTTACAGTTAGGATCGTCAGCAGAGTTTGGAAAATATCCAAAACGAAGTTTGCAAGGGGGATTGGAATTCACGTTAGCCGGTAGCTGGCTAGTTCATTCGTGATGGACAGCTAAGGTCTGGCACGGTGGGGACGAATCATTGCAATAAACTACATGGAGACAACTTGTAAAAGTGTAGTAACGTCGCAACGCTTTGGCGGATGAGGGTCCTTGCTCTCCACACATCTGGCTTTGTTTTGAATTGCGTCTAGATGTGGACTTAAATATTTAGCATTAATTTTTCCGCATGAGTAAAATCTTTTATGTATGGCTCCAGCACAGCGGAGATAAAACCCGCCTCAGCCAATTTCATGAACACGGTCAACAACAGAACTTAACATTAATAACACTGTCAAATACGGCAGCTTGATTGAAGAAAAGTTATTCACATTCTCTTGTACCTGTAGGCAAACAACATTTGAAAAATGTATCCTAAACTTTTCCAGTGGAATATCTCACGCGTCTCCTCTCCAGCTCTCATAGACGTGTCTGTATTTTACCACAAGGACTGCACCGAACAGGATAGACTGAACCCACACGATTGCGGCGTTGAGGTATGATCCGTCCCTTGCTCTGAGCCTCGTCTCGTCACAATCCGCATCAGCCAGGAGAGAAACGTACCAACAAAGAGCATCTGGAAGCCTGTGCAGACGAGGACAACATGACACCATTCGAAATCAGCTTATGTAAGTGAGAAGAGGGGGCCTTGAGCTGCGTTGAGTTTTCCTCTCTGATTGCCCTCCTTCCCTCCCCCGCCCCTGCACCCCTGCACCCCTGCTCCCTTGCTCCGCTCCGCTCCCCCTCCCAACTTTATTTCTTTTATCAGCAAACAAGTTGACACGCAAACTGCCAGTTTGTGCGATCTAAATATGCTGTGTGAATACATGGATGAGCCCTAGGTAGTTTGACAAGGTAACAAGTATTCCAGGCCAGGCAACACTCATATTGTCATGTTAGACGGTTTTTTATGACACAGGAATGTGATATTAGTGTCGTAAATCATAGACCAGTGTCCACAATAAACCGTTATGAAAGATTTACGAGATTGATAGGACCTTTGATTTTAGGTCAACTGTCTTTTTATGGGATGGAAGTTTATGTTTAAATCAGGGGCTGACATTCCGCCTCCCTCAGCCTGACTTAATCGTGAACTTAAGATGAGGTGATGTCATAGTGGGATGAATGAGTTGGCGACATGATGCATGCGTAAATAGCTACGTGAGTCAGAAGTCTGGCTTCTAAGCCTGTCATTGGTCGATCAACAACATGTGACAGTCTGTTGACGCGTGGACACAACAGACAACATTATGACAAACATGAGTGGATATGTATACATGAAGACAGTAAAGAGCTAAGACAAAGGCGCCCCAATATATTTCTCCAAAATCAATTTAAATAAGGTTTCAGTTATTTATTTAAAATAACACTACCCAGTACTACATATTGTTGTGTGTATTTGTTTCCTGAAGTTGTGGTGTGGTGGACTAGGGGGGCCTTGAGAGGCTACAGTAGGGCAGACACAACTATCTCTGATGTAATCAAGCAGTATTAAGTGTTACTGTAACCAAATCAAAGTCTGAACGCAAATGTTTGTCTGGAACACATAAACCTTTGCTAACTGCAGAGATTGCCCATGACGCTAATGCCCATCATGTCAATTTGTCTGCTTAAAAAAAATAAAAGTATAAAGGAGGAACCAGCTGTTTCAGTGGAGCTCCCAGTTGGACATGCTCCTGTGTGTGTGTGTGTGTGTGTGTGTGTGTGTGTGTGTGTGTGTGTGTGTGTGTGTCTTGTTGTTGTTGATAGAGAAGGCGTTTTAGAGAGGGAGATGTAAGTGCATTAATTTATGTCCTTCCATCCTTCTCTCCTTCCATCCATCCTTCCCTCCATCATTTCTTTCCTTCCATGCCTCCCTGCTTTCTCCCTCGTCTCCTCTCATTTACTCTGTGATTTCTGCTACCGTGTGGAGCTTCTCAGAAGGAGATGCAATTAAAACGATTTCTAACAAAATAAACACTTAGGATCGCAATTAGCCTTAAGGTAGCCCACATCTTTACCTCTGCTATTGAGATAAATGGTGTTAAATACTTCTTGATTACAAGATCGATTAGTGTCAATTGTTTAGTCAGCGGGGGGATGTATGTTTTAAAGAAAGAGAGTTCTGCTGTTACAGTTATAAGGGGAGGCAGTTAGAGGTTGGATTATAGCCATAGCTCATGATTTGGTACTCTGCCATCCTGGTGTTGTAATAATGGCGAGACTTAAACGGAATTACCCTTCACATCCGTCAGGAGAAGAGGTGTTTAAAGTCAAATATGCCTTTTCATTTACAGATCTGGAGAGCACTCAGATCACACACACACACACACACACACACACACAGATGATACACTCATGCATGCACATACTTACATACACACACATCTCTCACACAAGAACACACACCGATCAACCTGCAACACAACAAATACATTGCAATTTGATTGCCAATGCATTCTTTTTTTAGCACACAAACACATATTCTCACTTTAACTTATCAAGAACATCTCGCTATGACTGATCACAGTCGTCTCCCATTTACGCAGCCCTCGGGTGCAGCGGGAGAGAGAGAGAGATGGAAATGAGAGAGAAAGAGAGAGAAGCGAAGGGAGCCAGGGCGAACGAGAGTCGGAGAAGAGAGAGAGGAAGGTAGAAAATCCGTCAGCGGAACATGAGAGTCAAGGGCAGCCAGATAGAGACTGTTTATCAGAGACCAGGGGGACAAAACCCTCATGCAACAAAGGTGAAACCTCCGTGTTGTCAGGTGGGACGGAAAGTTACAATCATCTTCTTCAGGCAGCAGCCAAGCTGCATTACAATGCAAAAACCGGCCGGTGGCAATTCTCACAGTCTGCCTAAGGATGCGCTCGCTAGAAGAGTGGAACATGCATTTGAATATTTTTCTTATTCAAATGAATAATGAAAGATGCGTCCTCTCTCTCAAGCACTGAAAAAGACAGATTTAGAGTGCGTTCTGTGACTGTGGACCATCGGCGCTGAGGGTCAGCATATGTATCATCAGTATCATTTCTACAAACACGGTCCATGCAGTATTACTTTCTGATATTTCAGACACCTGTCTAGGTGTTCCGAAATAACATTAGCAGTTATTGTTTTTAATGTGCAGAAGACGTTTGGTATCGAGGCATCTATTGGTTCCCCATCAAAGATAATAGTTTTACTTCGTTTTTTTTGAGTCTAAGTGGAACTGTCAGTGTGTGGCAGGGGTGAGTGTGTGTGTTTGTGTGTGTGCGTTTGTATTCCTTATAACCTTCCTGCTGTCTTTGTTATGCTCACAATCAAGACAACAAAAGCTGCGCACCAGTCGATGCAATAGCAAAGGGATTTGTATGTTTTGTTTTTTGAAGGGCACGCAGTCACTCTGTTGCCAATTAGGTTACCTTCTGGAGTTTTCCACCACAGTCACTGTGTGAGCCAAAACAGCATAGATACATAAATTACTCAGTTCTTTTGTGCTGTGTGTCTGGGTCTTGGCAGCAATGCATAGCTATCTGAGGTATAATGCAGTGCTACCAAAGGTTCAATCTTTTCAAAACAATGACCTTTTTCCTAGTGTAGAACACTCTAATACACTTGAATGTCAAATAACAGATCGTGACTTATAACTGGCGGCTGAACTAACATGGAAGCATATATATCAAAGTGTTCTGGGTGACATTTCTGTATTCATTTCGGTACTTTCGCTCTTTTTTTTCTCTCTATCGTTTCGATTAATATCAATGGCACTCCAACCACAAATAGAGTCAAATCACATTTCACACGGCATCTGCACTCGCAAACCCGTCCGGTGATAGTCAGAGAAGGAGACGGGTGCAGTGGAATCACACCCTAGCTGTTTTATTTGATTTTATAATGACTTGGACATGGCTCTTATTCATGCCGTCACAACAGGAAACAGCTCAGACAGACTGTGAGGGCAATTTGCACGCTCCTTTGCAGAGGCTGTTTGGAGGGACCCACGAGCGTGGAGAAGTGAGATAGTTTACGACACAGCGAAATGGTGAATGAGGGTGTTTCGAAATCTGTGCCGAGATGAAAAGGTGCATTAAACAAAGCACCATTCCCTCCTCCTCCTCCTCCTCTTCGCCACCCAGATAAAATATGCTCTTATCTTTGACCCACTGACTCAATTTTCATCATCCAAGTCCATTTGTCATGTGGGGAACTGGTGTGCTACAAAGTCTTCAAAAAGACAAACAATAGTACATAAACAAAGGGATACTTTCCCTTCCTGTCGTTTTTGGATGGACTCACTTATACGACCTGGATGACAACGACAACTCTGACCTCGCCAACGTCAATCTCGTTGCGTTTGTTTGCGAGTTCAGCACGAAAGAACGTTTACGACGCAGGCATTTCGAAACAACAGCATCTGTGCATTCGAGCGTAAACGAGGGAAACTTATTTGTTGAGAGTAACCAGCGGTGAAGGTCAGAACGAGCTGCGATGCTGCTATTCATGACAGAGCGGCAAACACACGATGAGGATGAGCGGGTCTTTAGATCTTGAATGACAAACAGAAAAAAAACGCATGCACGGAGGGACTCCGGAGGACGACAGATTGGAATCGGGAGAAGCGATGACTGGGCTCTAAGCGTTCTCCGTGTTTCACCACCAATAATTGATTTTCAAACAAAGATACGGAGCGAGTCATCTGTTCTGCTGAAAGGTTGACGAAAGAAAAAAAACGAAATAATTGTAAAATACTGTGCTGTACCATATAGCAGGCTACCTCCAGGCTACCTCTATTCTACACAGACATAGAATTATTGCTGGTGTTAGTATTAACTAGTTGGGATTGATTATCAGTAGCAATAACGAATGAACATGGGTAACATCCCAGAGTCATGTTCTGAGAAAACTATTTGGTATGGTGACTAACCTACCAATGCTGGTACATAAGGGTGGTGATCAGGCACAAACAGTAGCCATTTCCATCAATAGAGCTGAACTGTCTTCTCTTCCAGACGACCAGTTATGATAAAACTAAGATAAGTTCCAAGTGATAAAGTAATTGCCTCTGGTGAGCTAGCCATCCTAAGATGAAAATGTTCCATGTGAATTCTGTGATAAAATATTCAGATTTTTCTGTTTTTTCTCCTATTCTTAAAAAGAAAAAGGCAATCAGGAAGTGTTGCCTTATTTCATGGTTTCTGATGAGACCCCACAGTGCAGAAGTGCATCTCCATTACCATTGGTGCTAATAGATGGTTTCCCTCTTTGACATTCCGACAGCGACACACCAAGATAAGCATTTGGCAGTTTTGACAGGAGGGAAACCTTTCCTTGGGAGAGAGGGAGGGGATGTGAGAAGAGGAACTGAGAGAACGAAACAGAGAGGGGGTTGGAGATGTGTCACTGTAGGCCTGGGTTTGAACGACACCACGATAATGATATTTCAAGGACAGCCACTCAAGCTTCTCTGCACTGTATGAAATGACGTCTAGGATATACTTTAGGATTTTCTATTTAGGATTCCTTCTGTTCAAGACCACAGTCCAGAGAGAACTGTAATCATGCGATTCAAGTCTATTTCATGTGTGGGCGTGAGTGTTTGTGAGCATGCTCGAACGCTCAAACTTATGGTGTCAAATCCCTATTGTGATCAAACTTGTAATGAGCGCCTTATCTGTCTTCCCTCATCCTAAAATCCAATGTCTATAGAAATACATTTCCATGATGTAAAGGATTTTGCACAAACTTACCATCCGGAATGAGACAGAGAACAAGGTATGCATACGGATTACAGTGTAGACTTGGAAATGACTTGAAGTATAGATTTACATTCTCCAGGTCCTGGTGGAGAGAAGATGATGAGATGTCTGGTTTTGTATTCGTTTCAGATTAAAAATCTGTCTCAGATCCCATGACGGCTTGCGAAAGCCGATTGGCTACCGTGACAGCTGGCGAAAGCCGATTGGCTCCCGTGACAGCTGTCGAAACCCGATTGGCTGAGTTTCCTTCCCATGGGAATCTTAAACGTTATTTGCACCTCATCCCTGCATGAATATGGCTCCTCATGCACAGAGCTGGAGAACTTTGTTTCCCTTAAGTTTATGTTAACTTCAATGCAACTGCATAACAAGACCTGTGGCAAAAACACCGTACCAGCCAGGTGTAACACAGATATAGGCCCAGAGATATAGGCTCTAACCAAAAAGGACTGAGTGGATGGTCTGTAAGGGGCTGTTGATGGCTGCGTAACTAAAAGAAGACTGATGTTCAAGCCCAGCCTCCTTAATACCAAGTTTAACTTGAGTAATATCTGGCTAATACTACCAAACTATAATGAAGTGTAGCTACATGCAGTTAATACTAGTTACATACATTTCATACTAGTTACTAGTTGTATACAGTCCATACTAGTTACATACATTTCATACTAGTTACTAGTTGTATACAGTCCATACTAGTTACATACAGTTTATACTGTATGTACATATATACTGTATGTTCATACTGTATGTACATATTGTACAGTTCATACTGTATGTATGTACTAGGTTTTGCCTATAGTCACAAGGAAGGTCATGTGACCTTGATGTAAAGTGTATACCTCCCATTGGGACCCCTTCTGTCCAAACAGTGTACTTTACCTAACTCCTGTTAGTATTGTAATCAAAAAGATGATATGTGATAAGATTAAGTTGAGTTGAAACAATTCAATTCATGGTTAATCATTGTGGAATTCATTTCTGTTCAAAAAAGTGGAAGGAATCCAAAACGAATGTCTATTTTGAAAGGGTGTTGAAAAGATTCCAATTATAAGTGATAAACATGAATAACATTATTTTCCCCGTATGGTGGCTGAGAAGATCGATAATCTACCAGAAAGTCTAATCAATTACTTCTGGGTTGATTGCTCATGCCTTTCAACTGTAGAAAAAGCCGCTGCTTTCTCTCACCTATGATAAGTATCTGAATGACCAAGCAACAACGCTGTGTTGGTTGTGACTGTAATTATTTTCTGGGATCTTTTCAGGGGTAGACTACAACAGACACGTAGTACAGCCAGACATGCTGGCTGACAATGGAAGAAAGTCATTTCAGTATACCATCCACTTTGGACGGGTGGATAATTTCGTCAGGCGATTCACTGTTTACGTCAAGGAAACAACAGACTGCTATTTTTAGACATCCACGTGATGTTTTTTTATACTTTAGCACAGACCAAAAGAACAAAGTCTACCCTTTGTATATTTTCTTCGGTCTATAAAACAATTATCCTGACCGGCGCCGAATGGTAATGGACAGCTTGTCCTTGAGTTAAATGGGAGTAGTGAAAATGTTTGTTTGGTGCCTTAGATGTGCTGGAGCGTTAGATTCATTGCATCCTCTGTCAGCAAAGCGTTAAGTAATAGGGTCAATCTTTTGTATGTCCTTCACATGTGGCATCACTCTACGTGAGATAGATTATTATCACTGTTCACGTTCTGCCCTCGATGGACCGCCAGCACTCCCTCTAATGGTTCTGCTTGCCGGCGGCAGACGGCTTGCGTCCAAGGTAACAGGATTACTGCAGACCCAGACCGCACTTGGCCTTGGACACAGGGCAGAAGCCACAGATGCCGTCTGCTCTCCGCTGTGCAGGTGCACGGTGGCGTCAAGCAAATACAATGGAAGGCAAATATACGTACGCAAAGAGTACCTTCCACTTTTTCCTTCAATTCTTTCTTGCAGATTCTTCCAGGGAGTTTTTTCGCGCGCCTCCCTCGGGGGTTTGCTAGAAGGGGCCGTTCTACAGTCAAGGCACGTCAAGCCGTCGGTGATATTCCTCGTAAAAACGCATAAATAAATTAAATATGATTCAAAGATGCGCTCGCGTAGCACAACCTAGATTTCAGCTGGTGGGAACGAAACGGCCGAATTCATGAGGGTGTTATTAACCCTCTGCCCACATCTTAAACTGCCTTCACCATCCGAAGTGAATGTAGTAAACTCGTGGATGTCGCTGGAGGGTCACAGGAGATAAAAGAGAGTTTACTCCCAGATCGTTTCATAATCACATATCTCAGTCTCTTTTCTCCGTTTTAATATTCTCACTGATACGAGCTATATTTCCATTCACATGTTTTATTCAGGAGTCATTGAAACGTTTCGATTTGCTCTTAATCGTATGGTGCGATAGCACCGACCACCACGTCTGGAAAACTGTCCCTCGTCGTGTCTGTCGGCCCTCTTATCTGGGAATTAACCCTGAAACCAGAACTGCATATTCACTTGAAGTGAGGCTATCCTGCCTGTTTATGCCTCAGAATCTGAGTAAGCTGATATAGGAATCCGTAGAGGGATTGTGGATGCGCTCATTGTGCTGGTCAATGTATTTTATCTATAGAATATCTTCGTATTAAAGTTCCAATTCCAACTCCGAGGAATTCTACTGTGTGTTTTTTAGGACTCCAGATATGTTATACTGTCTGAAATGAAGTGTTCTGTATTCCAGAACTGCTCTAACATTCTAGCTCAGATGAATAGTTCTACATTCTACAGCTGCAGCCATGTTTCACTTCAGATGCATTCCATATTCTAGAACTGCAAAGATGTTGGGAAAGGCGTTGTGTTTAACATGCGGGTGGAGCAGATGGCGTATTTTCTCATTAGTTTAGTGGTAGAAAATTCCATGGCACCGCAATGAACATTCATCAAGTATGTTCATGACTAATAGCTGTGTAATTAATTTCTCCTACGTCCGGAGAGGGACATCTAAAAGGCAAAGAGAAACAAAACAGGATTATTGATTGTTTGTCTTTGCGCGTTAACATGATGTATTAAAGCCTCTTGCTATCTATGTGTGAGTCTATGGGACTAATGAGATATCTGTGGTATCCTAATTAAGCGCTCGTTAAATCCTCTCAAAACTGAAACCAAAACAAAAGCGTTGAGCTTGATTCGAACTTCACTTGGCTTTCAGGACTTCCGTCTCCGCACCTGCTTGGTGGTTCGTGCATCGGCGACGCTTTGACTGAAGTCTGGTAATCCTCTGCCTCACAGTCAGTCCTGACAGACAGGAGAGTCTCGACATGAGATTTGGAGATCCTGTCGGTCCACGTTGGCCTATCTCGCTGATAACGCGTGTGGCGGTTACTGTTTTTAGCTCTCCTGTGAGCTACGCTGGCAATATTCCATCCGCTTCATAATCAGTATTCGAGAGAAGCACAAACTCACCGAGGGGCGAATGGAATACCGTCACATGATTACCGGTTAATGAATCTGTTTAAGTACAACTCGGGTCAGTTCTCATTTTAATGGAATGTTTGACACTGGATTCAAGCCACTGGGGCGTGATTCACAAGCCATTACATTTGTGGGAAAACAGGCCGGGAACAAGCTTGCTTACGGAGACCTGGATCTTTCTGGGGGTTTTGGTTTTAAAGCTTAAGTGGACCATAACGCTATCTTTCCAATCGGTGTAATTCAGTGATCAATTATGCACCGGGACATAAACAAAAGCCGATAGACCGGACTGTAGAGTAGACTAACCTCACGGTGTAGCCTTGACCTCCATCAGTCTTTGGTTAAGTGCGTGAGACATCCCCCATCCCGATCATGCTGTTATCAGATGGCTGGGACATCTTCAGCCAGCTATCTCTCTCACCTAGTCCCAGAATATCCCCTCATCCCTCCACTGCCCCATCCCTCCGTAACCACTCCCATCCCTCCGTAACTCCTCCCATCCCTCCTAACATCCACCCTCCATCACACCTTTATCAGTACTCTGTCACCCCTCTATCACCCCTCTCTCCCTTCCCTCCATCGCCCCTCCATCATCCCTTTCCTCTGTCACACCGATTTGGCCAGTGCCGAAAGAGAATGTCTCAAATCATCCTGGCAGGTGGGAAAGAGTTCTAAATAGGAACCTTCCTGTTTGATACCCTGGTCCTCCCAGAGGACGGGTCTCTAAGGAGGAACGCGGAGGAGGGCAGGAACGCGAAGGAGGGGAGGAGGAACGCGGAGGAGGGGAGGAGGAACGCGGAGGAGGGGAGGAGGAACGTGGAGGAGGGGAGGAACGCAGAGAAGGGGAGCTGGGGAGGAGGAACGTGGAGATGGGGAGGAATATAGAGGAGGGGAGGGGGGAGGAAGAACGGGGGGGGGNCGGAGGAGGGGAGGCGGAATGCGGAGGAGGAGAGGAGGAACACGGAGGAGGGGAGGAGGAACGCGGCAGAGGGGAGGAGGGGAGGTGGAACTGGAACAAGAAGTGTTTCTCTGAGTGGGGTAGCCTCCTCTCTTCTCCTCTCGATGCCCATTGTCTGTGTCTGTCTCTGACTCTTTTGCCCTCCCTTATCTCTCTCTTGCTCCTTATCTGTCTTTTGGTTTATCTTTATATTGGGCTTATGTTTTGTATCAATTGATTGGCCTCTGTTTTCAAATCCTTAATTAATTTGTAGGGGTATGAATGGGCATGGTGCCCTCCCTCATGGCTTTTTACCTGACTAATTAGCATTTTTGTCAAATGTCATGACAGTTTGGCTACATGCATATTGACTGTTTGCATATATATGAGTAGAACCACAGAAAGACAAAATATATGCATATATATAGTATACATATGTTATATTATATATAGTATATATATCATTTGGTTTACTTCATCAGTCTTAGCAGAACCCTCAAAGGTCATTTTTCCCCAGCAAGCATTAATCCTCGCTCGCTCGCTCTCTCACTAACTCACTCTCACTCTCTCTTTTCTCTCTCTCTCTTTTCTCTCTCTCTCTCTCTCTCTCTCTCTGTCTCTCTCTGTGTCTCTCTCGCTCTCTTGCTCACTCTCTCTCCCTCTCTCTCTCTCTCTCTCTCTCTCTCTCTCTCTCTCTCCCTCTCTCTCTCTCTCTGTTATTTTGTTTTGACAGAGCATCTGAGTGGGGTTTTCCTCGGGGCTGAGGTTGTTTTGTATGCCTGAGCAGGAAGGGCTTTTCAGAGGAGGTGCCAGGAGTTGTGCTCCAGCCGGTTTATCTTCCTCCATGGTCTGCCAGTCCACTCAAACAGTGGGGACAGATGTTAGGAGAGAACCTTTGCAGAAAGCTCCGTGGGCAGGTGTGTGCTCACACAGGTGTGTGTTTGTGTGTGTGCTTGTGCCCAGGTACGTGTGGATGCAACATGTGTGTGTGTGTGTGTGCATGTGCATGTGGGGACTCATGCGCATGTCCTCTGGTGTGTGGGCGGGTGTCATGGTGTTTGGATGTGTGTGTGTGCCTAAGTATGCCTGAGTGTCGGTCCATGTGTCTGTATTTGTATGAGTGTGTGGGTGTGTGTGGTACACGTGTCATCAGTGTGTGTGAGTGTGTTACTGTGTGGGTGTTTCTGGCTGTGTCTTGCCGTGTAAGAGCAGCTGGTTTTACGTCTCAGTTTCTCCTCCAGAGACAGCATGGCTTCCCTGCCCAGGTCCTGTGTTTGTGTCAGCTCTAATAGAAATGTAATGGAAAATCCCCACCTGGCTCTAGTTTCTCATTCTCATTCCTGACCTTCTACCGCAATCCTTACTAGATCCAGGGGGTGGAGGTGGGGGGCCAGCGGGGGGCCAGCGGGGGGCTCACTCTCCATGGGGTGGTGGTGGTGGGAGGTGCCTCATCCTGGACGAGGAGATGGAGAAGGGAGGGGGTCTCGCCCTGAGGGGTAGAACATGGCAGAGCTCTCGCGGATGCCACCCTCATAGCACTCCTTCTCTCTATCATCCCTCCATTCATCCTTCCTTCCCTCCTTCTGCTATGCCTCCATCCCTCCTTCCTTCATCCCTACATTCCTTTCTTGCCTCATTCACACATTTCTCCTTCCTTTCCTCATCCCTCCTTCCTTCATCCCTACATTCCTTTCTTGCCTCATTCACACATTTCTCCTTCCTTTCCTCATCCCTCCTTCACTTCACATTCCCTACAATCTCCTTATACTCATGCCTCAATGCCACACCACCCCCAAATATCTACCTTACAACAAATTCCAATCACATCCATCCATATCCTTGGCTCACAAGTACACACTCATAACTAACAAACCTCGTATTCTGAAAACCCAAAATATAATCACAAACAAAAAACAAAAACATATAATCAATACAAAAAACATATTAAACACACAACTAAAACACAAATAATACCTTACAAAAAAAAAAAATCACAAAACAAAAAATAAATACAGAGTAATATAAAGAACACATAGGCAAGCAAACAGATGCACCACCTACCCAGACTTCTCCCTC
>BROE01000012.1:13615174-13730926 GCA_036571765.1 Plecoglossus altivelis | reverse complement strand
CCCTACCTCCCTCCCTACCTCCCTCCCTCCCTCCCTACCTCCCTACCTCCCCCACCTTCCTTCCTCATATAGATTCCGCTGTCTCTCACTTCATTCGTTTCAGGAAAACACCAGTGCATCGATTCAAACAGGAGACCGTCCCAAGTCCCTGAGTTGTGGACTCAATTATCACGGCTCCAGATGCATTCCAGGGCTGAATATTTGGCTGGTCTCGGTAATCAAAAATTAACAGCAGTCAGCGACCTTGACCAGTGTCACGAGGAAGCCGAGTTTCCTCCGAGTCTCCTGGTGGAAATAAAGCACTGAGCCTCTCTCCTAACAAAGTCTGCTAAATAAATCATGATGTCAGTTGTTGGCTGGGGTTATAGCACCCCAGGGCGTTTGGGAGTTGCACTGTTTAAATACGAAACACTGCTGGAAATCACCGCGCCCGCACCAACACTCGTCTCTTGGTGTCGTTGAGATACTTGGGCGCTCGGAGCTGCTTTGTCATCACTGATGTTGTTGATGGAAGCCTGGTGATTTGAGAACGATGCCTGGGCTCCTGCTGCTAGTGTGAGAGAAAGACGTTTGTCTCTAATAGACAATGTGTGTGTGTGTGGATGTGTGTGTGTGGATGCGTGTGTGTCTGCACGCTTGCGTGTGTGTGTCTGTCTTTCTACCCGTGGTGTGGACATGCAGTGGTCCGTGTGGACATTCAATAAACCTCTGCTCTCCCTCTCGCCGGTGGGATGCTGGAGGGGTCGTTGACGACTAACAGCAACACAGCGGTGGGCTGTCTCGACAGAGTCATCTAGTTCCTGAGTGTGTCCATCTATCACGGCGAGAGGCACAACAGAATGACAGGTGCATGATGGGTAATGACACCGGCGGCTGTCACCAGGCCAGGGCTGGAGGCCAAGCTCAATTAGACAGCCCATCCTAACAGACACACAGTGTTGGCCCCGCCCCCGTATCCTCCCTCCCTTATCTAACAGACACAGTTTTGGCCCCGCCCCCTTGTCCTCCCTCCCTTATCTGACAGACAGGGGACACATGCTGCGGTCTTCATCACCCCACTGGCTCTATTTAGAAGAGTTGGGGCTAATAAATGATGCCTGAACGAGGACCGTAACACATCGATATCGTCGCAAAGTCAAACGATGTCTTCAGCTACCCTGAGAGGCCTTCTTGACCCTGAGAGGCCATCTTGACCTCTGCCGGGCGCAGGGTTTCATTAAGGCTGATGGTCACAGCGGTGGACGGTACACTTGGACAGGTAGAGCGGGACGCAAGGTCATGCGTAATGGACTTATCTCGTCCGTCTCCCCTGGCCTGCGTTCCCCTGGCTTAGTGACATGATCCTCTTGGCATCCCGAACAAACCCGCGAACTTGTGGCTAAACAGCGCGTCCCTCGGGGGCCCGGGTCCCTGTCCTGAAAGTCAATTACGTGGCGGTAATGCAGCGTGCGCGGCCGCGTTCCCATGGCGATCCGTCATTGTCCGCGACGGCCGGTTGCGTCGTCCGCCCCATCTCCTTTTCCAACCCCTCCCCCCCTTCCAGTCTGTACGGTGGGGATGAGTGTCCCATTCCCCTCCCCCCCCATCTCCTTCACCCGCTACACAGCCCCGCTTCCTCCAAGGTGACCCTTCTGAGACATCTCCGCGGCAACAGGAAACACCAATGTTTATTCACGGTTGCACTCGATATTATTGACAGACGCATGAAGTGCAGTTGAGAAGTCAACGACAATCTCCCCCAGGAAGGACCATTGACCTTCAGGTTTTTTTTCGAATGAAATATTCGGGCTCGCGTACGCCACCCAAGCCCTCACACGAGTATCGCTTCTCCGCATCTCTGCTGTGCTATTTGCATGTTTCCGCATATAGACGTGTGTTGGGTTCGAGGTCTTCAGTCATTTTGCTGCACGGAGCGGTTCAGTCTGTGACAGAGGTGGTTGGTGGGTGAGGAACACTGAACCCTGATGTGCATGCACGATGCAGGGAAGCGAACCAAGCATCTCAAGCCAGAGAACTCTAAACGGGCGAGAGCTTTAGGTCCTACAGACTGTGTCTGATGAGTCGGTGGAGAGAGACAGCAGGGCTATCACTGAGGGTTGAGGGTCCAATCACAGCATCACTTGAGGGGCTGGATCGATATCATCTCTGCGACCAATTTTACAGGTCTGTGGGCAGGGACACCCCTCCCGTTATGAAGCCTGTTCTCTCCCCTCTGCCTTCATCCTGTCGAGAGGGGCGGGGCTGATGATGCGAGTGGCGCTTTGGGCAATGTCGCAAAAAAGACGACGACCAAAAAAAACAAATCTTTATAATAATGTCTGCATTAGATCCACTTGCACCAATACTTTTGATTTGGCTTCATAACCAATCAGATTAGTTGGCTGGGGATTTACAGGCTGGGATCGCAACTCTTAGCTTGGATGCAGCCTCCCTTTGAAGAGGCACAATGGCAGCAAGTCTTGACATTGAGAGTGGGAATCTTCTGGCCTTCTGGGCTGGCTGTGGACGCGACAGAGCTGCCTACCCTGCCCATCCAGCCTCTGGGTCGCGCCAGAGCTGATCAAGGAACACAACGTTGGGGCCATGGCACTTAGACCCGCTGGGAGGTTCAGGAGACCAGAGAGGGACAGGGGAGCAAATCTTCCGTGTTGGCTGTAGACAGCTAGACTGGTCAAGGGGGGTTAAAGAGCAGCTGCGTGGCCACAGGGTCGGAGAGAGCTGAGTGATGTGCGTCCTGCAGGAAGTGACACGTAGGTGAGAAGGGAAGCTTGTCATTGTTGCTTTCATCACTGTCTCGCTGCTGTGGTGAGTCTGACAAAGTACTTGAAATTCTAGCGAAGTAGCGCACAGGCAAAATCAAAAACCAGGAAGCCTACAGATTATTAGATTTGATTTTGACCCCAAAGATTTGTAAGCAAGAAACAAATAATGTATGTTTTGTACTTGTACTTTTTCTTAGTCATCGTTTCCCATCGCTCTGCATTTTGCATGTTGTCTTGAGGGATGACTTTATGATTAGTTGACGTGTTCGTTCCTGTTTGACCTGTTTTCTTCCAGGCTGAAAATAAAGTCCACCATGTAAATATGAATAATTAGGGCGCGGCCAGGCATCGTCTGTTTCTGGAAGCATGCTGTCCACATCCTGTCAACTGGAAATTCATCATGCGAGACAGGAAGTGACATGGTCTTGACAGCGTCGGTCCTGAGGCGAGGAAGCTGAGAGACAGAGTGACGCCAGGCTGAATATGTGAGACACAGTGACAGTGTCAACCATCAGAAGAGGACTGCAATTAGACTTCCTGTTCCTGCGACTCACGTTAAGAAGCCCGTTTAGCCTTACAGGTTTAAGTACCAGGTAACCTTTAAGAAGTCCATTTAGATCATATTTGGGTTACTTAAACACGACATTATTCAGGTAAGCTGTTTGGATACGGAGTCTTAAAGAGCTTGACAACGCTTCGTGTTCCGATGACAGAAAAGTAGGAGAGAGGCAAAATGTTTCGGCGATTTCACTGTCGATTTCCCATGTGTGATGTCTTCAAGTGAGACTCCTATTGGCCCTCTTTTCTAATTCCATGTATCTAACGCGTGCTAATACATACCCAATTTCATGGAAATTAAAGGGATCACGCCTTTTGAAATGTAAATTGGGTATGGAGATTTGAACTAAATCAAAGTCTGGCCTCCCCAGTTGACACAGACTGGAATAAGCTTTTCATGACCCATTACGTCTGGGCCGGTTGCAGTCTCCCAGCTCATTACGGACGGGTTACAACTCCAGGACAATTTTATTAGAAAGGAGGGAGTGTCATAATCTTGCCTCATAAAAAGCAAGCCCAAGAGATTTCAGAATTATTCTTCACTTCACTTCAGAGTTGACAGTTACCGTCCGAGTATTAAACGAATGTCTGTGCCAAACACAAACACATTCGCTCAACTTTTTGTGCGTGTGGGTGTGTGTGATCTTGTAAATGAGTGTTTGACAGTGCGTTGAGTCCATCATGGCTGATGTGCACTGACAGACGAACAAACAACTGAGAGTTTAAATTTGATCTGTGTCTGGAGTTTTATTTGCGGATCAAAACGATCTCCCTTATGCTGAGATTGTATTGGATCGAAACAATCCCATCGGTGTTATTTCATTGGTTTAGATTGCGGTACAGGTTGTCACAGTTATGACACAAGTCCATTCTTCAATCTGTCAACATTGCGTTCGTCACCAAAAGGGACGCGTAACAAAGGCGGACATTTTGACACGATCGAAGTTGTGATTCAATTCCCGTTTCCCTCCGGACCGGAGCCGAGTCTCCTTTTCCCTCCGCCGTCGTCCACATGTGCAGAGATGCAAAAACACAGGCCTCGCGTGGCCCCTTCTGTACTCCTCCTCATGCCTTCCGTAAGAGGATACAGTGAGTCTCACTCCCTTAGTATGAACTTCCCCCCCACCCCAACACCCCCCCACCCCTTCACTACACTTTTTATGACACACGGTGGCAAATAATTTAATTGCTAAGAAGTTTCCTAATGAATGGCTTGTGATTAATTTAGTAGGGCATCCATCCTGCAATGGTCGCCCAGAGAGTGACACTTGATATTCTGCTCACGCCACCCTGCTTCCTCCCGGTAAGCGGAGCGACGGCTCCGAGGCGTGGAGATATCCGAGCCGCACGACTCGACGCCTCAATCTGTCAGCAGATACAGTCGGAGAGAGGAAGTAAGGCTTGAGTGGGCGAGCTTATCACCACAACAGGAAAACGCAAACAGTTTTCTCCGATTTTCCTTACGTCCCCGTCCCCCCCCCCTAAAAAAGTGGATGTTGTAATATTGTTAATGTTGTTTACGGTGTCATAAACTGACTGCATCTACAAATGGGGACTGGAGGTCACCTGGTGTTCTGGTTGCTGTGTGGTTTGAGTGTTCTGTTGTTAGGAGACAGGAAAGGTAAAGATGAATGGCTCTGGCCGTGCTCACCTATGTGACCCCTCGACCCAGGTAGGACCCCTGGAGGAGGTTGTTGAGTGTTGGAGGAATCCCCCAGGTTGGTATTGAATCGATCACCTACCCTCTTCACTTCTAAACAGCACCATTAAGGTCCTGAGACGACCGCCTCTAGTGCCCTGGACAGTCTAGCGAAACTGGGTCAGGGAGTGGTTCTTTTTGGTGCTAATAAATCCCTTTCGCACAGAGTTTCCCAACTGCAGATGATCAATAACTAGGTCAGAACTGGATGGGCCTTCCTCGTAGACGTCTGGAGTGCAGACAGCCCCATCTGGGAACCAGACAATCGCCTCAACTTTCTGTGGGAAACCAGACAATCAACCACCTATTTCCTTTGGAAAACCAGAGTGACAACCACCTACTTCCTGTGGGAGACTAGACAATAATCAGCCTACTTCCTGTGGGAGACCAGACAATCGTCAGCCTACTTCCTGTGGGAGACCAGACAATTGTCCGCCTTCTTCATGTGGGAGACCAGCCAATCATCTGCCTACTTCATGTGGGAGACCAGCCAATCAACTGCCAATTTCCTTTGGACAACCAGACTGTCAATCACCTACTTCCTGTGGGAGAACAGACAATAATCTGACTACTTCTTGTGGGAGACCAGACAATTGCCCGCCTACTTCCTGTGGGAGACCAGACAATCGTCCGCCTACTTCCTTTGGGAGACCACACAATCGTCCGCCTACTTCCTGTGGGAGACCAGACAATGGAGCAGGTACTGATCACCATGGGAGAAGCACCCAATGAAACTAATCTGCATGTGGATGTGAGACAAGGACGCCGTGGCCAAGATCAGACCGCTTGGGATGGTGCACATGGGGCGGATTAATACAGCAGTCCTAAGGAAACACTGGTATGCTCATCATAAGAGCGTCTTAATAGCCTCAATACATCTAACCCAGGCAGCTGCTGGACGCCTACCAATCTCCCTTCTTGGGACAGACAATGCCACATCTTAATTGGCAGGGCGCTAGGTGGAGAATGTAAACACACACAGGTCCAATAAAGGTAGGAGCACATTGTTTGTCGTGTTGTGTGGCGGAGGGGAGATTGATGAGTGCTTTGCAATCAAGCGCTGAAAGTCTGCAGATGGAGAGAGAGGAACGCATTGAGTGGAGGAGAAAGACTGCAGGGAAAATAGGAGATAGGAAATAGGCTCTGTGTGTGTGTGTGTGTGTGTGTGTGTGTGTGTGTGTGTGTGTGTGTGTGTGTGTGTGTGAGCGTGTGTGTGTGTGTGTCGAAGGCATTCCAGCATTGTTATTCATGGGCTGGAGTGCTCGGGTTGAGCTTCCCTACCCAGACCACATGCTCAAGGCCTGATTACCATTAGATTGCATGACAGTAGATTGAGATGAGAGTGTAATTAGGAGGAACAACACAGGGACAGCTTGGAGAGGTGGCAGAGGGAGCAGCCATGTCTGCTAGGGTCACCCAGATGACGTGTCACACTACATCACATCGTAGACAGCCATTTACTGTAGCATCAGGAGTGCTCGTCTTACTGGACGGGTGTCTCTATAGGTCCACTCAAGATGAACATGTATAAACTGGTAACTTCTACGAAATCATTGCTGTGTGTGTGGGGGGGGGTGAGAAGGGAAATTCGAAAGCCATCAAAGATTCAAGGGTAAATTTAATCAGGGGTGTTTCTCCTCAAAGCACAAAACACTCCCTGATTTCCAACCACATGTTCCATGCGGAAAGGAAAATGAATTTTGTACAGGGAAAGCGTGACTTTGAATTCTCATTCTGTTAGCACCATCTGAAATGAATTTTCAGTGTAGCAAACAAGAAAATCCCTAACAGAAATCAATTTATTCCATAAATTAGATGTAGTGCCAGCAGACGCTGGAATGACCGGTCAACTGATTTCACCTGAGCCATGGATTCACTGAGCCATGAAGCTGACTGCTGGGATTGACTTCAGCCGTTTTGCACTGTGCTGCTCCAGAAATGTATCCTGTGGTCTGTGTTCTGTGTTCTGTGTTCTGTATTCTGTGTCCTGTATTCTGTGTTCTGTATTCTGTGTTCTGTATTCTGTGTTCTGTATTCTGTGTCCTGTATTCTGTGTTCTGTATTCTGTGTTCTGTATTCTGTGTTCTGTATTCTGTGTTCTGTATTCTGTGTTCTGTATTCTGTGTTCTGTGTGCTGCAGTCTGTGTGCTGCGTTCTGTGTTCCGTTTCCCGTGTCCATGTTCTGTATTCTGCATTCCGCGTTCTGCGTCCTGTGTTCTGTGTTCTGTATTCTATGTTCTGTTTCGAGAGATTCTAATAGAACATGGTCACCTGCAGACACGGTCTCCCACTGGAGCAAAAGTGAGGCTTGTCCTACAGCTTGTTCCTGAGATGACAGCCTCAATAGATAATATGGAGGAGGTGGAGGAGTAGGAGATGAAGGGAGGAGTTAGAGAATGAGGAAGTGGATGAGGAGCAGCAGGAGTAGGTGCTATGTGAGGAGAGTGGCCTCTCTGGTTCGTGTCTGTAGAACGGCAGGATACAGCGGAAGTTTCCAAGAAAACCTGTTTTCTTAATCCGCTGATATCTTCAGACTGATATCTATGTACTTAGGAGATGTTGCTTTGAAACACACGCTCCCTATCTTTTTGTTCATCTACTCCTGGTCATCTATCCATTTATTTCTTTTAGAAAAAGGCATTTAAAATGTATTTAAATAGACATGTTCATAGAAATTGTATTATTTTTTCCCACAGACTCTTTTTGAAGACTTTTGTCCTAGTGCATTTTACAGTTGCCTACAAAATCTCTGAACTTCACATACCCGTTACATATATTATGACTTGCTGTGAAAGGCCATTCGTCGTTTATAGACATGACATAAAACACTCAAAGGCATCTTTAGAAAGGGAATGTCTATTTTGAGCATGTCAGTTCTAATTTCTCCGGTGTTTCAGAGAAGCTGCTGTCTCCTCCAGGCATCCCTTCTGGCGGGTTTGCTTTGAGAGGCCATTTGAGGAGTGATTACCTTTTTAAAGCTCTTCCCTGGCAGGAGAGTGGTGCTAAGATCTGGGGCGACGAGCCCCATGGAAGGGAGCTCTGGTGACAGGACTCGTCTCCACACCCTGCAGAGACACTCTCACTCAGACTTAATTACCCCCAAACTCTGGAACAGGTGTCTCCAGGCAGACAGACGGGTAGTCCGCTAGACAGGCAGGTAGGTATTGTCTGACATGTAGACAGACTGGAGACAGAGACAAAGACAGTCAGACAGACAGGCAGGCAGGCAGGCAGGCAGATAGACAGAGACAAAAACAGACAGACAGACTATTATTATGCATGTGAATGACGATGTACATATCTAATGCTATTTGCACTGCAACTTTTCATCGAAAACGAGCTGTAAATTGGCCAGCCCTCTGACAACGTTTTTTTCTTCTTTTCTTTATGTTACCTGTCTGATATCTCTGCAATACACCGTAGAACGTTCCTCTGCTCTCCTGCTCCATCCGCTTCTAGTTTGGACTGTCAGGCTGTCAATCCATCTGCTATCTCCTCGGGATCCTCTGTGCTATCAGATCTGAGGATGAGAGGCCTGTGGGGAGCACTGCTGAGGGGTAAGGGGGGGCTGAGAGGCTACGAACATCTGAGAGAGAGGCTGGAGAGAGGCTAGAGAGAGGCTGGAAGAAGCTGGTAGAGGCTGGGGAGAAAAAGGAGTGACTGAGGGGCTGAGGGAGTCTGTTCGAAGCTGTGAGTCCGGGGAGAGGCTGTGAGTCCAGGGAGAGGCTGTGTCAGGCTGAGCGAGGCTGTGTCAGGCGAGCGAGGCTGTCAGAGACGGTCAGAGGCCGGGGAGAGGCAGAGGGAGGCTGAGGCAGGGTGAGTGAGCAGCTTCGTCTGGCGTGTGTACAGGTGCTCGCTTCTTCAGAGGTGAACTTCTCCTCTGCGTCTCCTGCCAGACAGATGTCCCTATTGGCTCGACAGGGAGCCTGTGATTAGCACAACGAATGGAGTTTCCTCAGCCTCAGCTTACATTCAACACTGTCCACTGCAGACAGAATGATTGGAGTTCCAGGCCGGTACATCTGGCCTGATTCCTTCAGTGTCGGACAATCTTAATGCTACATGTATACAGGCTGGTTACGTTTGTGAATATCAGACCCTGACTGATTAGTGCTGGTTCTCAATGTGTGTGTGTGTGTGTGTGTGTGTGTGTGTGTGTGTGTGTGTGTGTGCGTGCGTGCGAGAGAGAGAGAGAGAGAGAGAGAGAGTGTGAGAGAGAGAGTGTGTGTGTTTGCCTATGTATGCTGGTGTGTGGAGTCTGAGTTTCTTAATCTAAGTGATACCATCGGTAGGGGTCTACCTCAGGGCAGTGGCCTGTCACTGCATCTCTCCTCTCCCCTCACCACCCTCTCTCTCCCTCCACCACCTCTCTTGTCTCCCTTCACTACTCCTCTCGTTCCCCCTTACCACCCCTCTCTCTCCCTCTCACTCCCTCCACCACCCTTCTCTCTCCCCCTCGCGTCTCCCACACCCCTCTCTCGTTTCCCTCCACTACCCCTCTCTCTCCCCCTCGCTCCCTCCACCACCCCTCTCTCTCTCTCGTCTCCCTCCACTACCCCTCTCTCCCCCCTCGCTCCCTCAACCACCCTTCTCTTTCCCTCCACCACCCTCTACTCTCTTCACTCTTCCACTATACCCCCTCTCTCCCCCCACCACCCCCTCTCACCCCCTCCGCCGGCCATACCCGCAACAGCATGTTGTGCATTAATAATATATTAGGTAATAACACAAGTGTGGCGGGCATGAATTTTTGACTGAGCTCACCCCCGCTGTGCTACTATTTAGCGGCATAACGAAGTCGGGGTTTTTTTGGTGAACATTAACATCTCGCCTCACACTAATTCTGCTAACCCCTCTACTCTACTCCGTCACGTTGATAATCACAGCTGATGTTCGAAGCGTCAAACTGTTGGCAGACTTACAAAGACGCTTAGCCTCTTCTAAGAACTGTTTGTCAACTATAGCACATCAACCATGGTAACCGCTTGTATGTACAATGCTGGCCCCGAGTGTTACATGGATGACACTGTTACTCGTCAATTATTCACGCGTGCTGAACCCCTGGAGAACCCCGCAGGGCTGTATGGGACGGGAGCGTGTAAGATTGAAGATGTTGTTGATCATGTTCGGTGTTGATCAAACCGCTTCAATTTTATGCTTGAGACGTCCCTTGATCGCAAAGTTGGAAAATTATGGGAATGCAGTGCGTGCGTTTCAGGCTGCATGTTTGTGCGCACGTTTCTGTAAGTATCGATACCTCCGTGCGTTTATGCTAGTGTGCGTGTGTTTACCTGTGTGCGTTTATGCTAGTGTGCGTGTGTTTACCTGTGTGCGTTTATGCTTGTGTGCGTGTGTTTACCTGTGTGCGTTTATGCTGGTGTGCGTGTGTTTACCTGTGTGTGTTTATGCTAGTGTGCGTGTGCTTACCTGTGTGCGTTTATGCTAGTGTGCGTGTGTTTACCTGTGTGCGTTTTGATCTCTCGCATGAGAGGACACGGTCTCTAAAGAAGGTCGATCCCTAACGTCTACCCAGCTGAACGGTTTTTTTCGCCGACAGCATCACTTGTTATTGGCGGATCTGCGGCAGGATCGAGAGGAACATTTGACGCGACAGACGGGAGGGCATAGAGGTTTTCACCGCTGCCATGGTGTTGGAGCTCAAGATGAGAGTACAGAGTGAGGTGGGATCCCAGACAATCACTGCGTTTCGGGAGTTTGAAGATCTGAAGTCAATGGACCCGAAACCACCTTTTCACAGATCAATGTGCAGGGAGAACTCTGGGATAATGAATGTTAGGTACATGTCAAGTTACTATAAATTAATGAGACAGGCAGACGGACAGACGGACAGACGGACAGACAGACAGACAGACAGACAGACAGACAGACAGACAGACAGACAGACAGACAGACAGGCAGGCAGACAGACAGACTGACAGACAGACACAGATTGATTGAACTTTATGGATCTGAGTTAATCGTACAGGTTTATCTCTTCTAACGCTAAGGAATGTTCAGCAACTCCAAAACATTAGCAGACACCGGGTCAGAACCGGCTCCATCAATCCTAAAAACGAGCGTCCCGTGGGCGAGCACACACGCAGAGGCCAGGAGCAATTGGGAACAGGTGGTGTAAATTGTGGGCACCTGTCTTCTGTCTGTTGTGATCCGATGAGGGTTAGACAGAGGGAGGCCCGCGGGACCCAAAGCTGGGGCAGGGAAGGCCAGGGTGAAGGCTTCAGACAGACCCTGCACACACCAGGAGGCTTGCTGGCCATCTGCAGCCCACCGTCCCTCCGCCACACCCTGACAGACCACAGACCGCATGACTGGAGTGATAGCCTGACTAGAATCTTAGAGGAGCGTTCAGGAAAATGGGATGCGTTTGGTGTCTGTGTTTGGGATTGCTGCTTAAAAATCCTGCTATATTCTAACCCGGGTGCTTCTAATTAACAGGATGATGGATTTTCTCTGAGCAGGAGATGATGATGTCACAAAACCCACATGATGAGAGGAGAGCATTGTTCGTCAACCTGCTTTGATGCTTCAGTGATGATGGTGGCGGAGATAACCATCAGAAAGTCCTTGTCAGCTTTTTTTTTTGGTTTGATGTCTTCCCATTCAACGGATTCTGCCCGTTTACACAAACGATAATGAGTCGCTATCTTTGGGAATGGGAAATCAAATTATGCAGTTTCCCTCAACAATTCGATTCCCTCATTATATTGTTCCGTCAAAGTAAGGCCAACTTTCACTATAACACTCCCACGAGATACTTTGGTAAAGTTTCTCTGACAGCCGCGCTTAAAATTTTACAGCAATAAAAATGTATTGGTTGAGAGAGCATTTCATGCCTTCAGGATAATGGCCAGACTTAATATATTAATGTGACGTATCATTGCAGGGTGTTTATTGAGACGGACGACTCCTCTCATGTTCGTATTGCCAGACATTTGGGCTCAATCCTTTCCTGTACAGATTGGATTAACCAGAGCAACAAACCGTTGTTGAAACTAATGAAAAATAGGTTTCTCATTTTCTCTCCACGTTTTCCTCGCTTTTCTCATATTTCTTTCCATTCATTTATTTATTCATATTTCTGAATAGAGCGGGATAATTGAGCGTGACGCTTGTGGAATGAAATAAGACAGTAACGGACCCGTCTAGTTGCTACAATACTAATCCGTCCGTGCATTGCACGTGGACGGAGGAAGCCACGCAAAATGCCATGACTCACGCTCCACTCACAGTGGATTCCCCCGCCGCTTAGTCAGGCCCGTTCTCACAGCCATTCTTGAAAGACTGAATACTGCAATTTAATCCCATGGTTAGGGGAGCACGGCTGTCAGCCCTAATGGAATCCTTTTTCTCCCTGTTAGGCAGAGCTGCGTCAACGGACTGAGCAAGCCGATCTGCATGGTACAAATAAAAATCGTTTTTTTTCCCCCACGTCTTTCAAGTAAATAAATAAATAAAAATGCCCATCTTTGAAGTTAGAGAAGAGAAAGAACCTAACTCCGTTTGCAGACAGCAAACTCTTGCCCATCTGGGGCAAACAGGATGTTGCTATTCTACAACGTTTTCCCATTCCTCTTTGAAGCTTTTTTCATCTTATTTTAATTTTAATTTTTACTATTGTCGTTTAACTGAATACGAGTAATTCCCCGAAGCAATTACACGAGTCTAACTTTGCTAACGTGTGTGCTCCAGTGTACTGTCAATTTTGGCTAATTCTACTTTGGAGACTACACTTGCCCAGCAAACCCCAAGTGTGAAAAGACAGTTGGTAGAAAAAGAGACTTGATTGCAGGTGTTGACGATCCAAAACACAGAATGATCAAACCTGATGTTCTCTATAAATTAGATTCCATTTCCTGCCTGTTGCACTTGGGAGGGAGACATCTGTCTGCTGTTATTTTATGCCATCTCATCTCTGTCTCTCTTCTTCTCTTCCTCCTTCACTTATCACCGTGGAGCATGAGAAATTTCATTTGGACAAGCTTCTGGAGTGAAAAATCGGAAGATATTTAATAGTCCGAAAAGATACCCTTTTGGAAAATAGCAAAACCCACATTTACAGCAGCTAGATCTGCATGGCTGTGATAGGAGTCAAAGTAGGGGTGACATGAAAGAAACGTGTAGCTAGACCAAAGGTATAGTCTTATCAGCCATTACTCTGAATGTGACTGCAAGGTTAGGTTGTGTCTTTCTTCAATGTCCCTTTAGTTGAATTTATTCACTTAGCTATCCAGGTTCAGTGTTCTCCTTTTCAGAGAGAGGCGATCAGGTAATAACACCTGGGGCTTCACTTCTTAATGAGTTTTCAATCTGATCTTTCACAGGGAAAATTACTTGGTAGAGAGAAAAAAAAGATTTCCTGGAACGCTCTTACATTTACGCCAACAAATTGCCTTTTTTGGAGGGAGAGGGCCGGGGTGTGCGTGGGTTCTATAATACATTCTTGGTAGGTTCGCTTCCCTAGAACCTGCGATGGGAAATCATTTTATCACACCTACGAGGAAAAAAACGTGTGTCGTACAAATCCCTTTTCTGGGAATCGAATTTAAATACATCAAACATTTTTCATTCATGCATTTATTATTCATCACAGCTGGGTGGGTGTCAATGAAGTGGACCACCCACACTGGTTAGGACAAGAGATGATTCCTCTCTGAAGGAAACACTGGCATTGCTTGCGTCTCTCATTCAGCATGAAGGACGTTCTGTTCCTCACAATGGTAGACTACCTCCACTGCACACGTTCAAGACGACAAATAATTACAATCTCGAAGAACCAACCACACGCTTGAGGTCTACTGTAAAACCTTCAGCTGATCAACGACCTTTATTCAGGACGTTGTGTTATAACGTGAGCACTCAACCTCATCCACATGCATCTCACGACCAAACTGCAGCTGTGTGTGAAGAGGTGAGCAACAGTGTGTGTGTGTGTGTGTGTGTGTGTGTGTGTGTGTGTGTGTGTGTGTGTGGTGTGTGTGAGGTTGTGTGTGTGTGTGCGCGCGCGCGCGCGACTCAGTGTGTCTATTTCAGCATGCGCGCGTCTGCGTGTGCGGCTATGCGTGCTCTCAAATGTGTGTGGGGGTACGCGTGCGAATGCGTGTGGTCACAAGCAGGTTTGTGTGAGGAAGAGAGAGAGAGAGAGAAAGAGAGAGAGAGAGAGAGAGAGAGAGAGAGAGAGACTAACATGCAGACAGACCGGGACAGGCAGGTGAAAGCCAAGCCTAAGAGCCAGACCTGTTTTTCTTCCCAGCATCCCCAGGACGTCCGTCCTCTTCCAGCAGCTGTTGTCTGAGAGCTTGAAGCAGCACTGCGGCGCCCTGTCAACTCCTTCTCCTGTGCCAGCCTCTGTGCATGCAAAACAGCCACAGGCTGCCCTCCCTTCCTCCCACCTACCCTTCCTTTCCCCTCCCTTCCTCCCTCCCTCCCTCCCTCTCTCCCACCTATCCTTCCTTTCCCCTCCCTTCCTCCCTCCCTCCACCTCTCTCTCTCCTCCTTTTTTCTCTCCTCCTCCCTCCCTCGCCACCTATCGCTTCCTTTCCCTCCCCTTTCCTCCCTCCCCTCCCTCCCTTCGCCTCTCTCTCTCTCCGCTCCCTCTCTCTCTCTTTTTTCTTTCTCTCTCTCTCCCTAGATCCATCTCATTCTCTTTCTTTCCCTTTTAAGTTTTTTTTTCTCCCTCTCTTCTCCCCTCATTTCTCTTCCTCCCTTTCCCTCCTCCCTTTCTCCCTCCCACCAATCCTCCCTGTCCCCTCCCTCCATCCTACCTGTCCTCCCTCTCTCCCCATCTTCCTTTCCCTCTCTCCCTCCTCTCTCCCATCCTCCCTCTGTCTTCCCCGCCAACTCATCCTCCCTCCTTTCCTCTCCCTCACCCTCCTTAGATATACCCTTCCTGTCCCTCCCTCTCCATCCCCCTTCCCTCATGCTTTTTGCCATGCACACCTGGATTCTCCCTCTCTCTCTCCCTCTCTCTCCCTCTCTCCCCCCCCTCTCTCTCTCTCTCTCTTTCTCTCTCCCTCTCATAGACTCTTCTTCTGTCTTCACCGTCTTCACAAGAGTGGTCAGTACCATTCACCTCATTACACACGAAGACACATCGCTACAAAATGATACCTCTAGGACAACATGTCAAGGGCGGGGGAGTCACTCAATTCAAAAACAAGAATCTCCATCATTTAACCAAGCTGATTGACTAGGTTTAAAGCAGCTGCGTTTTGACATGTACCTCCCTCTGTGCTAGAAAATGAATGAACATGTCCTAAATTGATTGACCTGTGCTGCCTGTAACATTCTCCCCTCCACAGTCAGAATTCATTTGCAAGCAGAGTTCCAGACCAGTCGTGCTCCATACCAATTTAGTCTATCATCCTGAAGTATCCTCGAAACATACGCCGCTCTCGTTAATGTTTGAGACAAAGACAGTTTTCTTTTCTTGTTTTTTCTCTGGTTTTAGATCATCGAACAGTTCGCCGGTGGTGAAAGTGTGCATTGTTAGCTTCTGTTAAAAGATATTTTCATCGATTTTGTTTTCAACATTACAACATCTTTGATAGATGAGGCCTATCATTTTAGGACACCATAATGTTGCGCCCAAGAGGATTGTCACATTTCGAATTGCTCAGGTGTGTTTAATTACCATGTTGACATTGTCTGTTTACCATTCAATAACCAGGTGTCTACAGAGTCTGGAAAAATGAGTTCTCCACTAAAACCCTTTAGGTTTCTGGTGGCTTAATTTAGGACTGGAGCCACTCATGGCCTTTGATGACCACTTGGCAAACATGGCAGGTGACCAATGGACGCCACCAACGAGACTGAAGAAAATTAACTCAACTCTGACGAGATTGGGTCCATTTCCTGGCATTGTCCTCAGCTTTCCCATCACCAGACTCTAATGTGCCCCTGCTGTTTCCCCGGGAACTCGGTCTAATTTAAAAAGCAATTTCCAACCAAGTCAGACATAAATGAGTGACATAATAAAGCACCTGCTTAAACTAACACGACTCCAGACAGGACCTAAATATTTAAACGATAAACTCTCTATGTTGAGACCGCAGGCTAGGCTTTTCTGTCGCTGCAGTCTTGGAGCAGGACAGAGCGTGCAGGACTTTGTGAACGATGTTCTCTTTTTCCCCACCCAACAAGATGACTTGATAAAGAAGAGAAGAAAAAAAATCCTGCCGCTTTTACTGGATTATTGTTTTTTTTAAAGATGTGTCGTGAGTGCAAGCAAATGAGAAGTGTACTTTTGTACGTGGCGTTGTAGGGACATTAAAGGAGGAGGGGTTAAGGTAGGAATTAGTTAGAGTCAGAATCACATTGAGGGTTCAAGTTTAACTGCAACTTTCTGATACATCTTCGCCTTCCTGCCATAGCTACACCCTCCTGCCACAACTTCACCTTCCTGCTACAACTCTACCTTCCTGCTACAACTCTACCTTCCTGCTACAACTCTACCTTCCTGCCATAGCTACACCCTCCTGCCACAACTTCACCTTCCTGCTACAACTCTACCTTCCTGCCATAGCTACAACTTCCTGCCAGTAAATTTCTTGTTTGTGTAAACTAGGCGAATATAACTGATTCTGATTCAGATCCTTCTGATTTGGGGCCCATCACGAACCTGTCATTTCAAGAGTAGATAGAGGAATACTGCCCCCATGTGGTAAACTTTAAAATCTACCTTTTGCATAAAAGGGTTTAAAGTAACCATCAACACTCAAATGCAGAATTGTCTTCAGTAGCAAGTTGGTAGACTACACGGTAGTGTGGCACTAGCCTTTGTGAGAAAACGAGAATAATAAATAATGTAGCGACCTGTTTTCTAGGAAGACCACAGATTTATTTCCAGAAAACTTCATACTTTCAAATGTAGATATGGGCAAACCAATATTCTTGCTAAATAACTCTTTAAAATGATCTTTCGTTGTAACGAGTGAATTGCTGCATGGTGTGCAGGTGTCCACTGTCCTCGTGTAGTACAACAGAATTGTTATTGACCACCCATCTCTCTGAATTACAGTACATTTTACATACTTTGTCTGATATCATGTTTATAAACAACAAATTATTGTATATATTTTCTATATCAGTTCAAATGGTGCTTGTATCGTTTAGCTTGAAACTGTATTGTTCAATATGACAGATAAGAACAGCAGATAATAGGTATGACCGATATAAAGGAGGCTATTTAATAATGTCACATATTTTTAGCACCTTACAAAGGAGAGACGTTGTGGGCCTACACTAAATTATCCTGTTTACCGCAGCATACGTCCAAGCGATGAGGACATGCACATATCCGACCAAATGTGAGTGCATTTGAATGCGTTTGCCGTTAAATCATTTGATAAATGTCAAGATTAAGTGGATGTGAATGATGCATAAACTACCGCAGAATTGTCCCGTCGCCATACTGTTTTAAACTTGCGGAAGTGCGCGTTATGCGAGCGATGGCTACATGACTCGAACGAACAGGCGGATTTAGTGATAGCGTCTTGAACATCAGTACCATATTAGCTGTTACTGAAGTTGGCTGGCCATTTGTTACTAACCGGTAACGCTTGAACCGGTGCTTTTGTCTTAGCTGCCGTCCGACCAGCGGTGTCCAGAGCAACTCATATTCACGCGTTTGGATTGGTCAGCAGAAGGGATACTCTAATTATGGGAGCCTTGCAATCGTATCCCCGCGAACCCGAATATTTAGATCTGGCAGAGAAGACGGGATGTAAGTATAGATTAAATGGATGAAATGTATGTGTTGTTGTGAGGGGTATCCATGAAGAATTGGGTTTCATACCTATGTTCAAGATTCATTCTGTCGGCTACAGTGCTTCACTCTTTTAGGGGCAAAGTTGTAGTTAGAACGTAAATAGTTGTAAACTAAACCCGCAGTAGTTCAAGTTCAAGTTTGTTGGCATTCCTGTATACCCAGAACGCGTGAACAATAGGGGATTCATAAAAGCAATATGTACACCAAGTATTATTTTGCTGTGTTGAAGCCTTATCTGCCAGACCCAGGTGTAAAATTAGGATGTGTGAAGTTCCTTCTTTCAGTACTCTAAAGAGCAACCCAGCACTAAACAATGACAGGACTGTTTGGTAATCTATTATTAAAACTAGAAAATATTGTCCTTGTGACTTCATCCCAGACAGAACTAGGGCATGGTCTTAAGAAAGGCGACGCCTTACTCCTCCTTACTCCTTATAATTCTATGCAGAAAACTATATTTTAAAGTGACTCGAAAAACTACCATTTGCAGAGGTTGTGAATAATTCAAACATCAAGTGACGTGTGAGATGGAATTCACACAGGTGGCTTACGTAACTTTACAGCCCAGGGCTGGCAGAGCTGCGGTGCATAATAGATGAGATTTTTTTTTGTTTACAGTGTTCGCAGAGGAAACAAGTAAGAGAGGGTGAGTCCTAGTTGCGCAGGACAAACAGAGCTAGCTAACGTCCCCCATGCAGGGTCTAGCTGTCTCTCTGAGTGTCCCCCTCCGCCAGCCTGTTCTCCCCTGCTGCTTTCAAGGAAGAACGAGGCACACAGGAAAGGGAAGATGCAAATGTACTAAGTAGCAAGGTTTTACATAAGCATCTGAACAGTCAAATCCGCCATGATCACAGACGCCATAGAAATATGCACGTTGTACTCGCACTGCAGCGCTTTGTGCTGTCGGCATGCTGTGCGACATGTACAGTAGGTACAAACGCATTCTAGTAGACGCTTTCCTCCAAAGCGATGGACGTAGGGGGGTTCTGAACCTGTGACTTGCTGATGTACGGCCAATCGCTCTAACCGCTGTTGCTAAGATAAGATGTCTGCTTGTGTCTGGGACTTTTGGCCTGCCTTTGTTCGCACGTTTCTGCAGTTTCCCTCGAGCAGATCGGAATCCTCCACAAGAGATTCAAGCAACTCAGTCACAACGAGGAGACGCTAAGGTGAGGGTTCTCCGCCTGCCGTTGGCTAGGCCGGTCATCTGATCCGTGTCCACAACCCCAATCCCAAATCTCTTTCACTCACATGTCACTGTTAAGATTTCCCCCTCATTCGGGTGCTCAGCCTTGCTAGGACCTTGTCATGTCAACCTTTCCAGTTCTGTAACGTGTGTGTGTGTGTGTGTGTGTGTAGGTGTTCTTAATCCAGATTTAATGGGCCTCCTCCTCCTGTTACCTTTTATTTTTCCGTTTGTATTTTTGTGTAGGATGCAGCTTAACAGGTTGCGCGTGCCTTAATCTTTCTAGAACAGTCTCTGTCAGACTAGTTTTGTGTTCTTGTTAGACTGAGTTGTTCTTTTTTTTAAACGTACTGAAACGGTCTATTTTCAAACCGACGTGCAGAAGAGACAACCTTCAGGCGATTCCAGATCTGGCTTGCAATCCAATTCGATCCCAGATCATAGAGGCTTTCTTTGACAAAAGGTAACACTGTTTGTTCTTGTAGATAATATGCAAATTTACACAGATTGTTTTGTGTACAAGCTAGAGACATCCTCTCTTGGACATGTTAGAAGCCAGATGTTGTATGCACTTGAATGTCTCTGTTTGGCATAAAGAGTAATGCCTACCGTGAGAAGCATAGCAACTTCCTTGCCTACATGACAGAAACTCTTTCTTTTTTTTTACAAAGCTCCTAATCTCAGTGGCAGTGCACCATCTAGAACTTAAAGGGCAAAAGACTCGTTTAAAAGACCAGATTTTCAGGTTGTGTTACTTTAGGTGTCGCTTCGTTTCTATAGAAACTTCCATCAAAATGAAGCAGGGACGGTGGAGGAAATCGGCTTTGAGGAGTTCCTCGTGGTCATGTCCCACTTCCGACCTCCGTCGTTGAACCTGACGGAGGAGCAGAAGGAGAAAGTCCGAAAGGAGAAGTTACGCTGCAAGTCACATCACAACTCTGACCGCTAACAAATCACACAATCAGACAATCAATGACTTGCTGAAGAAAGGGATATTCACAGTATGTCGAAAGGATTTCTCAAGCTGTCTACTGTGAAATACGTTGGTTTGATATTTCCTGTTTCCTCCTTCTACAGTCTTGTTCAACATGCACGACACAGACAATGACGGAACCATCACTCTGGAAGAGTACAGACACGTGAGCCTCTAACCTCCGGCCTCCTTCAAACCTAGATAACATTCAAAAGAAAGCACACTGTCATATTTGAGAAAATGGGGTTTATCAGAAGCCTATCAAGAAGAGAAATTCCACAACCCTAACTGTTTTTCCTGTATGCTTTTTAAAGCATAACTGTTGACTAACATGGCCACAGTGCTATAGCCTGCGTAATAGCAGTGCAATAAACCTTGTTTGATTACCTGGCTTCAATTAGAAACACCATGACTTGGCAGTGAGGTATCTAATGTGATGATGTGGGGAAGCTAATTGCGTTAGCGTAGCTCTGCGTCTGTTGTTTCCATGGCGGCCTGCACTGGCGGAGGTGGTGGAAGAGCTACTCTCTCGTAGCGGCGCCTTGGGGAAGGAGACGGCCAAAGGCATCGCGGATGCGGCCATGCTGGAGGTGGCGAGCATATCTATGGGTCACATGGTACGTATCCAAGGGTGTAGGTTTGATCTCAGCTTTGATGGTCCACCGTCCACTGTTTGCCCTGTACCTAGCAGCACAAAGTAGTTCGCTAAAATATTGGTGGGGGCAATTTTGTCATCTTAAAATGTTGTTGGGGACTAGTGCCTAGTGCCCCCCCCAAATCTACACCCATGTATGTACCCCTTGTATATAAGCATCTTCCAATCCAATGACATTTTATTCATGCGACTGTTGCTTATACCAACAATGTGACCCATAGCTTTGCAGATGTCCACAAATTAGCACTTAAATTCACTTTAAACAATCTCTAACCAATCTTTTTTAACAGATCTTTTTTGACCTCTTTGTATCTTTTACTTTCCTCGCTGTAGCTGGAGTTCTGCCTTGTTTATCAAGTCATAGACCCACTTATGTTTTTTTCCCTCCAGTTCTTATGATAGTAGAAGAGATCTGAATGGAGTGCAGCATAGTATTTGTATCTGTTGTGATATATATTATAGTTTTACATTTTTAGGAGCCGGACGAATTTTATGAGGGCATCACTTTTGAGCATTTCTTAAAGGTATGTACATTTATTCAGTGATTATTGTTAGTTTTGTGTCAAATCAAAATGTTTTTTTTTGTTTATTGGGATTATTCACAGAGTGTCCTAGAAAGCATAGTGTTCACATTTAACTTATCTTTTCGGTGACATTTAAAAAAATATTTATATTGTTTGATTTATGGTTTGATTGAGTTCGCCATTAGCTTCCATTACCCATAGGAATGACCTACAAGGCAATATCAAAGAAGCTGAAGCTACAAACACCTTAAAGAGCCTTAATTAAATAATCTGGCTTGCTTGGCTTTTTGTTTTTCTTACATTCACTGATAATGTTTTCATTTTTATTGTATTTCTCTTTTACCATGGTGTGTCTTTTCTTATACGTGCTATCGTTATGCATTTTTGTACTTCAATATTATTATCGATTCGTTTTTTTATTTGGGATTTATTAGATGGATAGATTTTGCACAGCACATTTAGCTGTAATCTCTGTACAAACACGCAAAGGGTAATTGTATTCACATTTGATTGGACAGATACTGAAGGACATTGAGATAGAAACGAGGATGAACATTCGCTTTCTGAACATGGACACGCCCACACTGTGCAAGTGAAGATCGTCTAGGACGCCTGTTTCTCATTCTGCCGCTCCTATTCTGTCAACTTGGAGGTCCGGCTTACAACTCCCCCGAACAGCAATGATTGTGTAAACACTTCACTTAAAGGGTTCAGCGTGGTGTTTCTGTCCAGCTGCCTCTGAACTAACACTTTCTATTGTCGCTAGGGTTAGAAAAGGCGGACGTTTTGTACGTTTAAAGTATGAGTAACTATGCAAGCATGTAGCTAATCATGAAGCATGCTGTATTAGGCAGGGATACGAACCGATTGTTGAATAATAACAATAGGATGCATACTTAATGAAACCGCAAGTAAATCTAATAAAGCAATAATTAACCTTTCATATAAAAGTTAAATCAGGACAGGTTGAGGATGCTGAATGTTATTTAATTATGGAAAAAACAGCCACTTCCAATAAACAATATATGTCATATACTATATTCAAACTCACAGACTGTTACAAATGGTGGTGTTTGGATATCATTTGTATCCAGCATGCATAATATTCACAATATGTCATGATTATCTTTTACTGTCTAGTTAACAAAAGCAGTATGGTTTGGTTTAATTCATCAAGTTTTTTGCACAGCCAGTTAAAGCATTGACAGTGAATATTGAATTATAGTCTTCTTTAGTTTACAGTACAGTACCGTCTATTGTAAATTTACAATAGACTAGAAATCAGACATAGTTGATTGCTGGAGCATACTGAACACGTTTGATTTTCCAAATGTAAAACATATTTTGTCATTATGTGGGGAAAAGTATATGTATATGTATATGTTTATTTCCTCACGATGAATTCTCAGTCGATGGAAAGTGAATATCCTAAAGCAAGTTTTGCGTCATTGTATTTTTGTTTCCTGTGACAATCAGAGATGAGAAGAGACACTGACAAGAGGCCTCAACTGATGATTGGTTTTTGCTGCCCTCTATAGACCAAAGATTTGAACTACTCTTTCTTTTCATTCTCATTCAATGTTTTACATAATTTCTCGGTGCAAATGTTTTTTTTGTTGTTGTTAGTTTTGTCAATTTTATTTTTATTTATCTCATGTGTGCACTTTACTGAAATCACACTGGATTGTGAAATAAAAATTATTTTAAAAAATTTGAAATGATTGAAGAGTAAACTTGTGAATTAGGATAGTCCTTTCTTAAACACACCTACAAACGGAGCTTACTTAATTTGGTCATTGACGTTTGATAAAATCTAATGCAGTTTCTTTCCTTTTTGCAGACGCACACGACTCTCTGACCCACATAACATCAACCGTCATTATCGCTGTCAACTCAGTGCAGTAGTGTAGGGTTTAGATCCACTGACTGGCTTTCCCCCCACATCAAAGACACCACAACTAAACACTTGCTCACAATCTCACAGGGTATTTAACAAGCAACCTCTTTATTCTGTGAAACCATGAATGAACTTCTGAGAATAAAAAAATCTACTTTTCTAGATACCAGAGAATAGATTTTTTTTTCTTTCTTAAGAAAATATAAGTATCTTATGTAATAGACCTATCCACAGGAACCAGCCTTTGACATGAGGTCATGCATTCTTTTTAATAACTGAAGAACTGTCCTTTTAGCTGTGGTGGGAGACATTGACCTCATTCTTCCTGGAAATCATCATCTTCTTCCCTTCCCCTGGTTTTCACTCGCGAGTAGGTAGACCCTGTTCTTCTCTGCTGGATCTGAGATGTTTAGGAAAGTTTAGAGTAACGTTGTTTTATTATTAAACATTATGGACGATTATAAAACACAAGGCCCAGAAAGTCTGGGCCTCCCTGCTCAGACTGCTGCCCCCGCGACCCGGCCCTGGATAAGCGGAAGAAAATGGATGGATGGATAAAACACAATAAAAATGTTGAATATGTCAACTTGGAAACAATCCTTGTGCTTCTTCCTGTAGACAAAAAGAAGTTTGTATTACTATATATTACTAAATACTATATACATAAGTAATTAACATTTGGCAACACGAAATGGAAACCTTAGTTAAAAATGTGACCTATTAAGCTATACATATGCTTTATCCTGTGTGCTAAATCAAATATTGTATCAATATATAATGAGCTTTGTATTGACAGCAAGAACTGAACACAGGCGCCGTCAGATCTACTGATGCATTCTATTCCATAGTTGTAGTTGTACCAGACTAAGCACTTGACTTAAAATTCTAAATAAGAACCATGATGTCAAAATGAGGAAGTCGATTCATGACCTAGAGTAAAGGCCTCCCTTTCTGACTTCCAGTTTTGCACGCGGCCTCCAAAATATTTATGTTTGACTGGAGGTGTTGAAACACGCTTTGGTCAGACGTGCAGGACGATGTCCTCTAGAAAACAATAAGCATCAGTTATGACTAATTGTTCATTGTTATTCGCGGTGACAATGCTGGAAGCATCCAATATCGAGATTGCCTGACCTCCAACACACACAGACACCCGTACAAACCCGTCTACGCACACGTACGGCACAAATATATATACACACACACATTTACAGAAACACGCAGACGCATTTTCTTGATCTGACCCCCACACACACCAACACACCCACATCTTGTGACTGGACAGACGGCCCACAAGTTTCATCGAATGTTTCCTATCTGATACGGCTTCAAGATGTGCGTCATGGTAACAGTGAGATCACAGACTCAGCGTCTAAAAGGCTTCCTTAAATACAAGTATCTCTTAAGCTGTGCTGCCTCTGCAGTCGGGGACAATAAAGGAGGTACCGTTTTCATTGACAAAGGACATTACTTCATCAATGATGAAAAAACAAGATGTGGAAAGATACAAAAACTTTTAATAACCGTTTTTTTAAGCGAAGTGCCGCATTACTGCAACTATCAACAACCGTGATGATACAGTATTAAAAAGTGCTGAATAATTAGATAAATTAACAAAATAATAATAATATGCACACACATGCACTCTCACAAACACACTCACAAGTGCTGGTTAAGATCTCAATTCATTACAAACATACAGTTAATAAATAATACAAAATAAATAAATATATATATATACTAAATATGGTATTTAATTTAGTCTGACGTCATTCTCAGTCAGAATGGAACGTTTGGTCAAGTCCCCTTTGTGCATATTTTGCGTTTGAGCACTTTTATTTCACGCGTGGCGTTGGACAGGAACGCCTTCAGTCTGTTCAAGACCACACAGCCGTACACCTTCTGTTGGAAGATGTTCTGTGACAAGGGTAAGGGTGTGGGTTCCCCTGCCGGCTCCAGTAGTGGACTATTAGGGAAGAGCGTTTGATAAATGCAACTGATCTGTCCGCCCAGTCTGCGGGCACTGATGGAGACGTAGGACAGATTGCTCAGCAGAGGACTGGAGGCGATCTGCAGGTCTGTCTGCTGCTCTTTCACTCTCTGGAGGTGCGGGAGGAAGGCCTTGATGTGGGAATACACGCTCTGTATCCGTGCCGACGGATCCAGGCCCGATAGGTCTGGGTCTGGGACGTTGTCCATTGACATCTGGCAGAAGCGCTCAGACAGATCTCCTTGACTTGACTTCTGCGGGTCAAGAAACAGGAAACTGTTGAAATCAAATCATTGCTGAAATGAATCAAGTCTAGCTTTTTTATAATATCCTCCATGGACATAGGAGACATTTTTAAAACACTAATCCATCTTTTCCTTCTTTTTTTTTTTTACTACTGTACACCTACTCATTATGGTCAGCACAGTACTTGCAGCTTTCAACAGGATGTTGAGTTTGTCTAACATAAGTGGGAACAGAATGGATGCGCTGCATTTGGTCATTTTGGCCAACTTACATATATTTTTAAGAGTTCAGCGGATTCCTTGTGTAAGAGTCTGGTGACCTTCAAACTCCTTTGCAGGGAACTTCCACATGGCTGGCTTTTACATGTGCTGGCAGCGTCACTGGCATAGACCACCATAACCAGGAGAAGGGAAAACAGGGCTGGAAAGAGATGATGTTCAGGACATGGTCATGAATAACACTGGACAGAGCCTATTGTATTAAATGCAGGACTGTATTAAAACCAGCAGTGTTTTACAGCAGTGGATGAGCACTGCTATTTTCATTGTAGTTTTACATTTGCACAGAGTAGTTTTGTACCTGACACCTTGATCTGACACACAATATACAGCTAAGACAGGGATTTCCTTCTTACCCAAACTCTTAATTTTGTGTAACAGTTCCATGTTTTATCGCTTCAAATATCGTTAAATATAAATCATACAGTTCAAAATGGAAACGTAAAAATCACTTACTTGTTGCTAGTTGAGATATTTCCTGCAGAGGATCCATGTTCTTTACATGACCACTTACTCCTCTCTCTGTGACTTGCCCAAGTGTACTACTGACTTGTCATAATCACTCCCCTATAAACTCTTTTAAAAGACTGAAACCACAAGTTTTGTCACCGGCGGAAGTGACGTGCTCAGCTCTTTGTGAAGCAACTAAACTTCCCAGAATGATTTTTTTTTTCTGACGTTTTTGTCTATCTCTCTCTCTCTCTCTCTCTCTCTCTCTCTCTATTCAGATCTTGTCTTACTTCATGAGTAAGCGCCCATAGACTTAACCCACGTCTCTGACAGTTCACTGCAGAGTCAGGTGTATTAAGTCACCAACAGTGACTAGGTATGTAGAGAGCACATGTACCTTGCATTGGACGGCTGAACTTCAACCATAAACATTAACACACAATAACAACAGCGGATCGTATGTGGGGATCGGACTCGACTGTAGTCGCGTCTGTTATCAAGTAGTTTCAAAGGATTTCCATTCCAAAATTCAACTGCTCCTTCACTGCTTCATAACACATTCTGTGTTGCTGACGCCCCCTAGATGTGTAAGACATGTTTGTGTTGTAGTCAAATACATCACAAGGGTCCACTAGCAGTTGCGACCATGCCTTTCAAATGAAGTCATTATCGTACGCTTGCTATCAGCACACCATTATCTCATTCCAGTTGCTGATACATTGATATTTGGGGTATATTGGCTACTGTATTAACATGGCAGTTGTTTACATTAGTCATGGGAATGTGTAAACACCAAACCGTACTGGACATCATAAAGAGGAAATTCATGGCATGGTGGAAAACTGGATGGTTGTAGCAGGTCAACACCCTTCACACAGTTTCAGGCCCATTTGAACTCTAGGCATGTGACCCTCCAGGAAGCTTTCATGTCACAGGAAGGAGGTTTCCCAATAAGTGACTTTCTTAAGCACGTATACAGCTGTGTCAAAGTGCTCAAACGTCTTACAGAGTTAGGTTACTACCCATTTCTTGTCTCAATCAATAAGGGGCCACACCCTGAGGGCCTTGAAACATGTGCTGTCAGGAAAAACACTTCTTTGTTAAAAAAGGCAACTTCAGAGAGGCCTTTTGTAAGCAAATCGTTAGATTTAAAAGTAATAATAATCATTCTTTGCAGGCAAAAAAACCCCCCAACAACTTCTGGTGAATTTGATACCCAAAACAGCAAATGAATAACGAAGAGCAGATCATTTCATTTACTCTAGGCATTCAGAGTATAATGCTGAAGTGGCATCAATACTGTATATCTATAAGCGTTCTTTGTCAAACCCCGCTTTATTATAAAATGGTGTTTGAAATCAGCGTCACAAGATTCAAAGCAATTTGCAAGTTTGGCGTTTCGATGGGTTTATCTTGGTTGTTAAATCATTTGACAACTGGATTACAAGATTGCAGGTCAATATCTGACCCAAAGGACTGAACGTTTCCTTCGATAAAAGCATCTGCTAATTCGATACATCATTAAGTAGCTAGGTTAAACCCGTGTTTTGGGTGAAAACAACGATTTTGAGCATCGGCTGGGCGACCAGCGCACAGGAAAAAAATTTGGGGGAACTTGTATGACCACAACCGTGTCAGCATATCTCAGGTAAGAGCAGACCACAGCCCTCACCACCTCACGATCCCTTAGTTAGTAGTTTTCGAGCTCCCAGAGGTTTCTGATGCAGCTGCTGCAGAGTGGCGACGTTTCTAGAAAGTTACTGCTGAATTCCTGCCAGTGTAGACAGAGAAAACAGAAAAGAAAAAAACATTCCAATAACCAGATCAAAACGTTTACAACGTACGTGAGACGAAAGGGCAGCAAGAAAATAAGTGATTTCCCTCAGCATCTGTTCACCGCTACTGGGTACTAGACGGTTACCATTTGATGGCATTGAAATTAAAATCACGTGTTTCTGTGTGACAAGATTATCTGTGATAAAGTACAATGTAGGAATATGACCATGCCAGAATGTGCTGGTATTAAAGTCGGATTAAAATATCCAGAATAAATAAAGGTAGTGAAAGCTACAGTATAGAATAGATGACACTGAGGGAAATGGTGCTTTATTCCTTGAGTTGGCAGGGAGGTGAGGCGCACAGCGGACGCAGGATGTTGATGAACACATCTTAGTTCAAGAGAATCTTTTTTATTTCTTAGCCGTATCACACAGGAAATGGTGAGTGAGGTTGTTTAGGAAAGTCCCCTTTTTATTCTAGCTAAATACATCTTTTAATCATGTTAGACCACAGAAATGGTTCACTGCATGTCTGAACCAGTCTCAAATAGAACCACATCATTTCCCAAAGACTGAAGCAAAGAGTGTTATAATGGGTCTAAACCAATGCTCTACAAAGCTCCAGTTGTTTGTCGGCAAACAAAGGGATTTACTGCGAGAAAGAGAGATACCACCACACTGTATGACATAAAGTTCGTTCAAGAAGTTGCGAAAGATCAGAAACACATATGACACCCTCTTACGTCATACCGTGCTTTGTCCAAAGGAGAAAATGAGGAAAAACGCTTACTGAACTATTAACAACTTTCTAAAGTTCCAGAACTTTAGAAAGTTCCGGAACTGTTGAAAGTCTAAGCATGAAGCGCTTCTTAGTTAACTCGTATCTCAGAGTTCATCTCCAGTCATAACTTCAAGGACTCAATATGACCTTTGGGTTGGTCATAAGCAATGATACCTATGATGTTTCCCTGTAGCCATACACCATGTACATTGAAATACACATGAAACTGCATTTAGATTTTAATGAATGTCTTTTGTATCTGTGGGTTAGTGTTTTACACCATTTCTTTAATCTACCATCATGGGGTGCATGACAGTGATCTTAGAGCTCTGGCACTTAGATAGAAACAAACACTGGATAAGTAGTAGGAGGCAAGGTCAAAACACCAGGGTTGCATTCAAGACCTCAATATTCAACAGTTGTATCAACATGTGTGAAACAGACCTTGGTCAAAGTACACCACGGATACATTTGAAAGTATTTTCTCATATCAAATGCTTGAAATGTGCTGTATTTAGCTTTAAAAAGTTGACATACTTTGGGGAACAATCCCTTTCATTTCATTGCATGTGGCAAGCTAAATAAAGCAATAGTCAAGGATCTGAACTTCTCACATCCAATTGTATTTCAAATTGAGTCTGGTTTCAGGACTGCTCGCAAGCAGTAGGCAAAACCAATAGACAATTGAATTCAGTCTTACCATCTGAGTCCAAACCTACAAAGGCTAATGGTGGTATTAGAAATCAAGCACCAAAGTCTACACCTTTCCTTTACTGGTACCTCTAATGGAAACATTGTGCAATCTGTCCAATATCTATGAAAACATTGCAAAACATTGTAAATCTGATGACTAAACACCAATAACTTGAATACAACCCAGATCATAGCAACCACCTGCTAGTTAACTATAACCAAGTTAACTATAACCTGCTAGTTAACTATAACCAGACATATTAAAAAGATCAATGTACGAACAGTTGTACTGTGATACCATTGAACTGCATTTAAGGTATACAATCGGACAAAAGTTTTCATTGGTTTGACTTATAAGTACGTTAAACTACAGTATGATCATGTATGTTCTATGTGTAAAGAAAAAAAAAGCAACTTTAGAATGTCAAGTTCTGCCATTAGTAGTTGACCAATGCTTTTTGTATGTTCTATCTATATTCTCATATACAAATATTCATATCAAAAGTTATACAGCACAATTCTCACCATTTTCCTTTACAAGATCTTTGATTAGAGAACATTAGATGATTCACAATTGTGGATGGATGAAATAATGGTGCTTGCCGTGCTAACCAAAAGGAAATGACAACAAAATAAAATCAGCTTTGTAGGCACAACTTAAATAAAGGCATTTGTGAAATTGTCATTTTAAACATGGAGCTTATGTCCAGTACCAACAGGCTTTAAAACAAAAGGCTATGACCACTTTTATTTACAAACAACTAAGATCTCTGACAGATTCATGCTTCACTTCACAACCTGAATTTGTCTTTAAAGTGCATGCAATAATAAGTGGTTTTACCAAGTTGAATCATTGTGATGAGAGTACACAGATTGATCAAACAGATGCCAATTAACCCTACATACTGAACAAGGAAAAATAAAGTACCGTAATCCTTAAATAAAAGCAAAGGACTATACTGAATGAATTAGCACAATATGTAAGTATGTAAAAAAAACTCTCAATAAAACGTCTACATACAAGCTCTGACTCCATTCAAAGACCGTCATCCATGACAGTTCACATTCTGAGGAAAAACAAGCAACCAATCCCAGGGCTTGCAAGTCCACTGCTCACATTCCACACAGTCCTTTGACGTGATAAACGTGTTTAGCATCGTACGAACATGATGGGTTCATACTTAAACATATCAAAGTGCTTGTTTTTTTTTGGACATTTTTTTGAGTCATTTTTCTTTTTCTTTTTTTTTTCTTTTTTTTTTTTTTTACAAAGATTTCCTGAATTGACTCAATTCATACCGAAAAAAGGAGGATCAATGGTATGGAGAAGAGGATTGGTCAGTTCGTACGACGTCGTTTCTTCTTGTTTGTTGTCATTTCCGCCGCGCCACTTTCTGAGTTTACATCCACTTGGTTTGATTTGTGTCATTGGATATATTTTAGATTTTTGCGGCCCTTCCCCCCCCCCCCCTGCCCACCCCTCCCTTTGAAGTTTCACAAAATAATTTGTCGTTGCACGTCCGGTAACACCCCAAAGCTGCGATGTGACACCTAAAAGAGTGCAGAAAGCGAGACGAGAGAGTTGTCAGGGAGTTTCCGCCGCGTCGGAGACCTGGTGGTTGAGCCAACGGTGACCGCCGTGTCCGCAGCCGGCGTCCTGCCGTGAAGAGTCCCGTCCCCAGCGTCCGCTTTCATCTGTCCTCCTCCTTGGGAAAGTCCAGAGACCCCAGGCTGCCGAAGCCCAGACGAGCGCTCTCCATCTCGAACATCTCCATTTCTCTCTCCTGGCGCTCAAACAGCTGCTTGATGCGTTCTGTGCGTTCCTTCTGAAGTGAGTCCAGCTCCTCTTCGATCTGCTCCGCACAGCAACAAGTCAAAGAGGACAACAAGGTGAGGTCAGCAGGGCAACGATCAATCCAAACACGTTCAAAGACGAGAGTTTTACTTGGCTATGGTTCAGTTCCCTAATACAATATGCCAGAGCAGTGTAATATCACAATGGTGCAATTTTGGAATGGTGCAATGCTAGACCAACGGAATATTAGAACAGTCGAACATTGGAACGGTAGAATATTGGGACGGAAAATTCCGGTATTAGACAGTGCACCTTCTGCTCCAGGTGGGCTCTGCGTATGGAGACCTTCTGCTGCAGCTTTAGCTGTTCTCTCTCGTGCTGAGCCTCTGTCTGGGCCTTGGTCTTGTTCTGGTAGGCATCTAGCAGCTCCACCTCCTGTTGCAGCTGCTGCTTGAGGGCCTGGACCTCCGCTTCCTGCTCCTCATTCAATCGCATCTGCGGAGAGCAAAAGCACGGATTATAGAAGAGGTGTTCCCCTCACACTGTAATGGGTGGTCCTGTGTGTGTGTGTGGGTGTGTGTGTGTGTGTGTGGGTGTGTGTGTGTGTGTGTGTGGGCATGGTATTGCGTGCTGGCAGAAGCGGCGTGCCGTACTGCCTGGGACGCCATCATCTCGTTGATGCTGTGCTCGTACTGCTCGGCCAGCACCGCCAGTTTGCGTGTCTGCTCCTCCTTTAGGCTCTTCAGGATGGCCTTGTGCTCGCTCTTGGGAGCCACCTCCAGCTGATGGTTCCTCAGGGCCTTGTACTGCTTGTTCTGAACCTTGCAGGTGTCCTGAAACTGCTTCTTGATCTGCATCTCCAGCGTCTTCACAGGGGAGACATGGGAAGTCAGGAGGGCACCAACCAACCAGAATTAACCTACCGCATGCAACAAAACCCCAATTTCGTCGTGTACCAAATGTGTACGAATATCTACCAAAAACCATTCATATCATACACACATGTACAGACATTATATACATTTTTGTTGGTACACGTAAAACAATAGCATACCATGATGTCATTTTTAATTATCGGCACCTAGGCACTACACATACCAGTACACCATGACTTTGGGACACATATCTGGATGAGGTTTGGATATCCAAATTCACCCCCCCCCCCAGCAGGCCGTCTCTGTCCCCCTGCCTGTCTCCAGCCCCTTGACTATCTCTGTCCCCACTCCCTTTCTCTGTCCCGCTGCCTGTCTCCAGCCCCTTGACTATCTCTGTCCCCCTGCCTGTCTCCAGCCCACTCCCTTCCTCTGGCCCCCCGCCTGTCAGTTAGGCTAGTCCGGCGCTCTAACCTCACCTTGAGGTTCCGCGGCTGCTGCCTCTGCTCCAGGGCGTGCTTGCGGTGCAGCTCCCTCTGCCGCCGGCCGTTGTACTCCTCCTGGTTCTCCAGCTCTGTCTGGTGCTGCAGGCCGATCAGCTCCAGCCGCAGCCTCTGCAGCATCTGCAGCTGCCGTCGCTCCAGCTCCTGGGTGGACTCGTCTTGCCGGATCATCAGGGCCTGCTCCATCTCCTTCTGGGTCTTCTTCTTGTTCAGCTCCTGGTGGGGACACACACGCTGTCTGAGAGACGTATATGCTGTCTCTGAGACATGTATGCTGTCTTTGAGACACACATGCTTTCTGAGAGACATATAAGCTGTCTCTGAGACACACATGCTGTCTGAGGGACATATATGCTGTCTCTTAGACATACTGTATATGCTGTCTCTTAGACATATAAGCTGTCTCTTAGACATACTGTATATGCTGTCTATGAGACACGTGCTATCTGTGAGACTTGCTACATGTGACGATCTCTTATTTCATTCGCTCACCTCTCTCATTTGCTCCTGTTCAAACTCGTGCCTCCGGACCAGCGTCCTGCGTTTGAGAGCCCGGCAGCTCTTGTCATAGACCAGCCTCTGCTGGCTCAGGAGGTGCGCCTCCTCTTCAGCCTGGGAGCGCTGCAGCGTCTCCTTATGCCTGGACAGACGCTCCTGTTTCTCCTCCTTGGGGGTGCTGGGGTCCTCACTCATCTCCTGCGACACACACACACACACACAAAGGTGCACAAAAAGAAAGATGCGAGTTTCAGACACGCGCATGTCGACACGCAGGGATCGGGGTTTGGGAAGTCGAGACACGCACACACACATGGATGCAAATACACGCAAACTTCAATGACTCATAAACACCTCAACTAACCATAACCCTTCTGAAGTGTTGTTAAGGATACCCTTGGGGCATTCCACTAGGTCATAGAGGCCTCACCACTACGGTCTGTGTTCGAATCCGGACTTGACCCTTTGCTGCTGGTCCTCTCCACTGCCTTTCCTTTCACACTTCGCCTACAAACTGTCTGATAAAGAATTACAATGCCCGAAAATACGTATTGAAAAAGATACCCCGCATATCAACTAACTGTAGGTTGAGCTTGTGAGCTAAAGAGAGTCCTTGTGTGAACTAACTCGTTAGAATCTCCTCGTCGCTAATTCTACCATTCCAGGTGGCGCGTCTAACATCCCGTCTAAGGACTTAACGACAGACGATAACCACGCTCACTTCCTTGATCTTCTCTTTGCAGAGTCTGTATTCCTTTTTCTGGTTCTCCAAGAAGGTGGTCAACTCCTTCCTTTGCTGGACCAAGATCTGCTGCTGAGTTCTCTTCTCCTCCGCCAACGCTGCTTTGATCTGTCAATCAAATCAAAGTGTACTTGTATAGTCCTTTTTACAAGTAATATCACAGAGGGCTTCACATATGCATATATAACTATAATATAACTGCCCCTCATCCAACCTAAACCCTCAAGGAAGACAAAGAAAGACTCGCTGGTGACGGAAAAAAGGAAGAAACCTCGGGAGGAGCAATTCAGTGAGGGGTCAAGAGCGGTTCTCGTTTTCTCTCACATTCTGACCGAATCAGTGAAAAGGATAGGGGCGAGTTTGTTTACCTAACCGAGACATGCCACCAGTCCAGTCTCAGCGCCCCTCTCTCGTCTAGTGATAACTCCGATCTGTCTCACTCACCTCTTTGTCTGTTTGGGCTGTATGTCGCTTGGCCAACCTCTCCAGTTCAATGTAAGTGTTGTTGGCATGGGTCTCCACCTCCTTCTGCAAGCGGAGCTTATGCTCGTCCATCTCAGCCTTCAGCCTGTTCTCCAGGGCGATCAGCTGCTTCTGGTGCTGCCGCCGCATGCGCTTATACCCAGACATCTGCTCCCGCGGCTCAGAGTCCTGCTCATGCTCCTGGATCTACCTGGTGACCTGGACACAGGGGTCAGGGGTTACACAGGGGTCAGGGGGAACAGAGAGGTGAGGTGGAACACAGGGGTCAGGGGGAACACAGGGGTCAGGGGTTACACAGGGGTCAGGGTTTACACAGGGGTGAGGGGTTACACAGGGGTCAGGGGTTACATAGGGGCATTCCCACGTGAAAAAGGTCTTCATAATTTGTTTCGATTGATCTTTTGTGTCCCTAGTCGTTAGACTGACTTGGTGGCGTGCTTGCACGACATCCGAGCAAGTTAGTCTTTTGTTCAGTTATTCTAAGCCTTAATAACATCCTTCAAATTGAAAACAGAATCATGTTTGGACTAAAAATACAAAATATTTTGCTCTATAGACTCTTAGTCACAAAAATGCAGTCAAGTGCAATAAATTAATTCACTCAAGCAATTCATGGATTACTTGCGGGTCTATAAATCCTCAGTACACATGCAAACATAACATTGGATAGCTTCTTTAAGATTTCAAAATTGTCTCAGTAGCCTTCATAGGGGCAAGGAAAAGCTGTGATTAATCATAGCTAATCTGATTCTCAAAACATACTGTAGCATAGCCAACACTCCAACCAATCATATGAAACCAAACGATATGAGCTCGCCTCGAATGATAACGAGTCACCTCAGTGTTACCTGAAGCTAGGAATATCTATTCTCGAATAGAACACATTCATACATGATGTGGACATTTGTAGCCACTAGCTACAAATGAAGAGCTTGGTGATGACGCTTGTTTGCAGGCCTGCTATTCTAAGACAGAGATGGTGGAAACATGGCAAGGCACTTATTGATACCGATGACAAAAACATATCATGTCATCTCCTCGATGTACAGATGTCAAAGAATGAAACGTCTCTGAAATGCAAACAGTGGAGAGGAAGAAAAAGAGGAGAGAGAGGAGCGAAGCGGAGGATGGAAAAATGACACCCGTTTTAAACGGATCGGTGCCGATGATACAGAGTGCAGCTGAAACAGAGGAGGCCCCCCCTTCTCTGCTCTCTGAAGCGGCAGGGGGTGGAGGGGGGAGAGAGAGAGAGAGAGAGAGAGAGAGAGAGAGAGAGGGAACCCGCATACCAAAGATGCTGATTTGATGGTGGCAACGCGTTCACAGATCTTGCAGTCGAGAGCCCGGCTCTTGTGAGAAGAAGTAGGCCGCAGCTCTGGCCTGGAGTCTTTGTGCACAGCTTCATCCCTCACGCCAGCATGGTCCTGCAGGGGGGGAGGAAAAGAAGGAGAGAGAGGGGATGGTTGCTTCCCTGGCCCTCCGCTACTACGGCTGCTGCTGCTGCTAACACGAGCGTTTCTCCCTGCATCCGGCTCTTATCCTGCTTTAAATGCATCCTTTCCTCTGCTTGTTCCCCACGCTACTGTCTGCAGCCGCTCGCTAAAAATGAACGGGGCATCGCAGAGCGACGGCAAGCACGAGCGAGAGAGGCAGCAGCTGAAGGCAGTCCTTGTCTGGTGTCTCCTCTTCCTAAGGAGGACGGCCCAAATGGATCCGGTGGGAAAGGGTGAATTATGCAACGCCTATCGGAGACAATCAAGGGAACGCAGGGGAGGAAAAAGACCATTTAAAGATGGAGATTGAGACCGTAAATGTTCTAGTCTATATCCATCAAAAAAATAAAAATACAATAATAATAACATTATTTATTTAAAAAAATCTAAGTGAAATGTGTTTTACTGTATTCCCATGATAATACATGGCATGGTCTGTGAAAACAAGTTATTCCAATACAGACAAATCTAAAAGATATTTATCTCTGCTCCTCTCTTAATTGTAATTTGAAAAAAAATTCCATCTGTATTTCAAAGCAGTTATCCTCTGAGATTTTATCCTCAGTGTCTCAAGGTAGTAGTTTCTAGTACTTTCTATTCATCTCTCAGTCTCTCATTCCCCTTTCATTTAAAGAGACACTGCACAATTTCCCATTTATAATATGGGTACCTAAAACAACACAATTGGACAAAAAATGTTATTCAATGACAAAACGATACAACCTTTAGAATGCACAACAGCAAATTAACCATTTGCGTATATAATTTATTTAAAATAACATGTTTAGACTGTTTTGGTTGTCTGAAGAAGCAATAACATTAAAATATAACCTTTGCAACAAACACAAACATTTATGAAAAACACAAATCTAACTGGACTGAGAGCGTATTATGCGTGAGTTGCTTATTTTTACTAGAAAACAATAAGGTGAGGAATAATACATAAAAACGGATTTATTTGCATTTTTCAAACTTATTGTTTTCTGTGCGGTGCAATTGTATAATGATAGATAGCGATCCACTTGATGGGTCAACTGCTAGTCAACACGGGGAATCACCTAGGACACAATCTGTAACAGTAGAATGAGTACACAGCTGCTATCATTACAAGCATCACAATCTAAACGGTGATGATTGTCGATAGATTTGCCTCATCCATAGATGTCTGGTATTAAGTACAAACATTTGACTGTAATGTGACTGTATTGTGCTTATTATTGACCCATGATCACTTGTAACCTCTTAAGCTTTTTTATTTTTTAGGACACAGTCATCCTCAATGAAAAACACTTGGTGTCGCTGTTTCCTCTGTCTTCCAAACAGGAAAAAAACTGACTTTTGAAGAGGTTAAGGTCTTGTATCCTAGGTACAGGTTTTCATTGAGTAAATCTGTGTTTACGTGTATATTTGTTACCTCAGGCTTCATCCGGTTTAAAATAAAAACATTTTATAAATACATACAAACTTGACACTTCAACTGTCATGGCGACGGTTTTTGCACGGGATGGGTTTTTGATCAGGGTTTTCCTCTGTATAAAAGTCTATGGTTTTCCTCTGTATAAAAGTCTATGGTTTTTCCCTATGGTCATGAACTTTGGGTAATGACCGAAAGGACGAGATCGCGGATACAAGCGGTCGAAATGAGTTTTCTCCGCAGGGTGGCTGGGCGCTCCCTTAGAGATAAGGTGAGGAGCTCGGTCACACGGGAGGAGCTCGGAGTAGAGCCGCTGCTCCTCCACGTCGAGAGGAGCCAGCTGAGGTGGCTCGGGCATCTGTTTCGGATGCCTCCTGGAAGCCTCCCTCGGGAGGTGTTCCGGGCATGTCCTACCGGGAGGCGGCCCCGGGGAAGACCCAGGACACGCTGGAGGAACTATGTCTCTCAGCTGGCCTGGGAACGCCTCGGGATCCCCCCGGAGGAGCTGGAGGTGGTGTGCGTGGAGAAGGAAGTCTGGGCCTCCCTGCTCAGACTGCTGCCCCCGCGACCCGGCCCCGGATAAGCGGAAGAAAATGGATGGATGGATGGATGGTTTTTCTCCATAAAGGGAGCTTCCTCATGAGAGTTGCTTACTGTGAGGATTTTAAATCATTTACTCTGGTTGGTAGGTTTATTTGAGTGCTAAGACTGTTAAACATCCCAAACATTGAATATTAATGAGACATTTCTATTCCTAATATTTATTTGATAACACAAAATGTAATTGAACATAATTGAAGGCTTATTTTGGCAAATACACTTGTATATGTGTGGTGGTGTGTGTGTGTGTGTGTGTGTGTGTGTGTGTGTGTGTGTGTTATCTGAGAGGGTCAAAAATAAACATGGCCATCCCAGCAGAAAGTTAAGGATGCATACCCGTACAAGTCCAAGGTGAATTTGATCCAATGTTATTTAATACGTCTTCACTTAGATGACCTTGTATGTAAGGGGGCTTAACTCTTTAAGTTTCGACAAAGCGACAGGTGTTTGGAATGACCTGACCCCATCTGATATCTTCTCAACCTTCAGGGGACAAATTACACTTGGGACAAACAAATTAAATTAGTCTTTTATTTCCTCTGGATTATCATTTTTTTTATTTCCACAAGCCTGGTTAAAAGGGATGCACATGAACCTGTCTATCTTTGGTTAAATATAAATATATTTAATGCACTGGTTATCAGGATCGTCACATGAAATGCAGGTTGGTTTTTTATCTTGCAGGTAGTTTTGTCTTGGTTCAAATCAACCACACATCCTTAAGTTCTGGTCTGAAGGTTTTGGACATTAATACAAGCTTCAGAGACGTTTCTTTTTGCATCGTGTTACTCGTATCAAGATTCATCATAAAGTCTTTAATATGTGTATAAGGTTTCTTTTTAATGACTGGCTGTATACTGTGTATGTAAACCTCTGCGAGATGACATTTAAAGAACTGTACAAATAAATGTGGCATTCATCACAGTACAGACTCGTTAATCATATAGTAGTTATGGAGTCTACTGGATGATAAATAACTGATCTGTCTAAGGATCAAGCGTTGAGACTAAAGCATTTATGAATTAAAGCTATTTAAAACTGATTCTAAACACATCATGAGCAGTGGCTGTGAAATAGTTAACTTCAGAACTGGCAAGTACAGGACATTTCACGGATACGAGAACAGCACACAGGCTTTGCCGTGTTGGAAACGTTCAAATGCTTCTCGCAGACGGACAATTTGGGCCGCAGCCTTTCAGCATGGTGCAAATAGCTAGTTTAGTGCCTCACATATTCTTTGACATTTTTGTCATCAAAATTTTAACCAGCTGAGATTGGCTATTAAAAAGCAAAATAAACTGTTTTTCTCCAAATGTTTGTGATATTATTTTGGTTTGTGTGTATGTGTGTGTGTGTGTGTGTGTGTGTGTGTGTGTGTGTGTGTGTGTGTGTGTGTGTGTGTGTTTGTGTGTGTGTGTGTCAATATTTTTGTTGGCCATGGTTTGCATTTTAATTACATTGCATTTTAATTACTCCTATATATCTGTCTGGGATTTTACTGACCTCAAACTAGCCAAGTTTAAATACTAACCAAGTAAGGTTGTGTCACCCACCAGTTGTATCAAATGGCACCAGGTCTATTTCATCCTCAAATATAAATCACATGCTTTTAAAGTGATACTCTTCTCTACTAGTTTTTGCTGGGGGTGGGAGAGGGTCATTCATCTCAGCAGCTGAACATCTCCTGGATCATTTCCACGCATCCACATGGAAGCATTTAGTTCCATGTCTCAAATTAGATTCCCGGCCTTGAAATAAAAAGCATTTAAATCACAACACAAACAAATCACCATTAGAAAACCACAACAACTATCTTAAACAACAATCTTGTTTAACCCTGGTGCTCTCCACATTCTACAACTACCCCTGTCCTAAGGGTCAAAAAGGCCCCATCTTCAACCCTGAAATAAAACAAGTTAATTCCATTTCTACCCTGTACCTTTTTAGGCACTGAACTGCTCTGCTGCACACGAATCAGAAAGTTTCAGTTTTGTCTGAGTTCGATCAAGCGCATACAATCTAAATGTCTCATTGTGGGTGTGCTTGTGTGTGCATTGTACATAGTTTAAGGTCACTCTGGCACCTACGGAGAACACAAGGGTTAACATTGATACCATGATTTCGTGTCAAAATGTACACCAAACATTTGGAATGGCATCCTGAAACCATTGCTCCTCTCTGCCTCAAATATCACAAGACAACAAAGCCAAGGTTGTACTTCATGAGAGGTTACTGAACCACTTGGAATGACCTAACCCCATTCAGCAGGTAGTATGTATGTAGACCCTAGAGCAGGGGTCTCCAATCCTGGTCCTCGAGGGCCGCTGTCCTGAAGGTTTTTCAGTGTTTCCCTGCTCCAGCACACCTGACTCTAATAAAGGGTCATTATGAAGCTTCCACAGAGCTTGGTAATGGCTCATTCATTAGAATCAGGTGTTCTGGAGCAGGGAAACATCGAAAACTTTGAGGACAGCGGCCCTCGAGGACCAGGATTGGAGACCCCTGCCCTAGAGGATAATGAAGGAGGAAGTCTTAACTTTGAAGCTATGGCTTTAGATCTTCAGACGGTGGATTATGGTTTTTCTTGAATTGTTATATAATAAATGATTAGATTGAGACTCCTGCTTGTGTAGCTTCTTCAACAGAAATGAAATCAAAAGTGTTATTCTCTGCCAACGCAGGAAACTTAACACAGAAGTAAAACCATTTTCCCTCAAGTATTCATTCATGCATGCCTTCTCATGCATTTAAACATAGTCAACTATTTAAGGACAGTCTCCAAACCTTATAGAGTAGGATGAATCGGATAGTCACATCCATTTCCTTGAAGAGGGAAAAGTTCAATGGTAGAAGTATAAGGAAAGTTCTTCAAACGGCAAGCGAGGCCACGTCCTCATTCTAGAAGCCAGGTGTCTGTTACTTTCTATCTTATGTTGCAATAGTATAATGTTAGGAGACTGGCATAGCTTCATACACTTTATAATTCTTAAACTTTCGACAGGACAATGATAATACTTAATGCTAGTTAACTACAGATTATTTTCTTATCTACAATACCTGCAATGTTTTACTCCAGGTACTGTAGTTACATAGAATTTGATGTATCCAAAATGTAATGGATTGACATACTCTGTATATCATGTGTCATATATAAAGAAAGATTTGTATGTGGGATGTAATAGTAACTCTTTTCTGAGTACATTGTTTTTGTGAATGATTACTTCATTCAAAACACAACATGGATTTAGAGGCAATCTGTGAAGGTGTCTTTCTCCCTTTTTTCTAATTATTTGGTGTGCTTCCTCAAGGGAAGGTAAAACAAAAAGTTGGAGTTTCTACAGTGTTGTTACTGTCAGTACTGCTATAAAGTCATTTTGTAACCATAATGGAAGGCATTGCCAATCTTGCATAGCTGGCTTCCTTCAGCGAGGGTTAGGTGACGCCTTGCCCTCACTTTACCTGTGGAAGACTTCTCACCCCAGAATCGGAATCAGAATCGGTTTTATTCGCCATGCAAGATATACAAGCGTAGAATTTACTGTGGCAGGAAAGTGCAAACATAGAACATATATGAAACATAATGCAGCTAGATGAAAATATCATAAAAATCTATAACAAAATACAAATAAGATAAAAAGTGGACACCAGCTGTACAGATAGGGTTGATATAACTATAGTAAGCGTATCAAACCTGAGCTGCTTTAGGGCTTATTCTGTCAAAACTGTTGAATTCATCCCTTCTTCTAAAGGGATTCATGTTTTAAATTGTGTGCCCAATAAAAAGATAAAACTCTCGATTTGAGCCAAATAATCTCACGCAAGCTTTGCAGAAGCTTGAAGAGAATGATGAGGATATGAAGCAGATCAAGATTCCATGTTATTGTGTTTGACTTTATCTTGGTTGATAAACAAATACGTTTTACTTCCTGTCTGACAGACTGCCAGGATAGTGAAAAAGGAGCAAAACACCAGCAGTCCGAATCCAGATCCTGCGATTCATGTAGACGCAGTCCGAATCAAGATCCTGCGATTCATGTAGACGCAGTCCGAATCCAGATCCTGCGATTCATGTAGACGCAGTCCGAATCCAGATCCTGTGATTCATGTAGACCCTGGAATCAAGCAGTTCCAGTAACTGGAGTCACTGGTATGTTAATAGAAAATGATATTACACTGACAGAAGGATAAAAATAGACTGTTATTCCACTCTTGTCAAATCCCGTTTTTATTACCCAGTTTACAACTTATCACCATACTTGTGGTAAAAATGGTCCTCTATAAAAGCATCTATGAGTGCCGTCAGAGAAGTAACTTTTCGCTGTATTTCTGTCAAATAAATCTTTATTTAATGAGATCCACAATTATGGGCAGAGGGTACTATCGGTGCTGGTGCAGTTCCATTTACAATAACTTAGCCATCAACGCATCCGTGACCAATGCCAGAAATGTCAAAACCCTACGATCAAATACTTTTTCACATTTGAATACCATCAACACATTTAATAAGAGCGGTATTCAAACTTCAGTCCAAGAGTGATAAACTTAAAATGGACTGTTAGTAATTCATGTCAGGCTTAGTGTTCAATTTCATGTGACCATAATTGTAATTCTGGCATTGACTCTTGAACAGTGGAAAGTGACCTCCTGCCTTTTAAAGAGCCTGCCTGCATGCTCAACAACATTAGTCAGTTATTGCTTTACTTCAACTATCTATAAAACATTTTTTTCACTTTTTTCACACATGTTGATGTCAATACCAATATGTCACAATATGATTGAGTAGTATTGAGTTTGTATGAATTTAAAATCATAGTCTAGCAATACTCTCTCCATAGAAAAGCATAGAACACAGGGGGTGTCATTCCGACTCCTCCTAAGCTTCATCCTTAAGGTGATGTGGGATGTGGCACCAGACCTTTTTAGAAGCTGCTTAGCCAGCAAATCTCCCTTAATAAAAGTACGAGGAGGAGGTGGTGCATGTCACTGAATGTCCAACTTGTGGTAGGATACTCTTTTAATCTGTTTCTTGAACATACCAGATAACAGAACAGATAACAGATACACACATGTAGAATTTGATAGAAACTGCTGATAGAATTTCATGGTTGTTGGGGGGAGGGGGGGTTTGGAGATGGGGGGGGGGGGGGGGCAAACATCAGGTTGTTTAACGGTTTCTTATCATGATTATTTTTTTGTGTGGTGTGTTTTATTTATCTATCTATCTATCTATCTATCTATCTATCTATGTAGCTGTTAAGCTGTGATTGAATAGCAGTTACAAATTGTATTTTTAAATGAATTCTAAGTTTAAATCATTTATTTTCTTCCAGGGGTACTGTGAACAACATCCATTTGACCTGTTTAGAGAGGTATGCATCACGTTAGTATTTCCATAATAAAAACCAGTTAGAAATTACCCACATGACTTATAATGGATCATTTCTTCCAGGCTGTCGTGTAAACCGCCATCATGAGTACAGACGCGGAGATGGCCGTTTATGGCAAGGCCGCCATATACCTCCGTAAACCTGAGAGGGAAAGAATCGAATCTCAAAGCAAGCCCTTCGACGCTAAGACAGCTGCTTACGTGGCTGATGCCAAAGAACTGTATCTCAAATGTACAATTCTGAAGAAAGACGGAAACAAAATCACAGTGAAGGTGCTTGACACCGAAGAGGTAAGCTTTTGTCTGTATACTTACTGTAATAGTTATAGATATCACCTACATTGAGTCATTTAAATGCTAGTGAAATCTCAAGTACATGGCTATGGAGATGGTGGATGGGACACGGGCCTCACTGCACAGGGCTTGGATTGAATCCGGCCTGGGTCCCTTGCTGCATGTCTTGACTGCGTACATAATGCCAAACATATTTCTATTTGCGGTATGCCAAAAATATGAGATAATCTTCAGTCCTTTAAACATTTGGATCCCGTGTGATTCTCTGTTTTAGGAGAGGACAGTTAAGGAGGATGATGTCACCCCTATGAACCCTCCCAAGTTTGACAAAATTGAGGACATGGCCATGATGACCCATCTCAATGAAGCATCTGTGCTTTATAACCTCAAAGAGCGTTATGCAGCATGGATGATCTACGTAAGATCGTACGCCTCTACCAGTCAAATGCATTCAACGAAACAGGATTATGTCGTTAAAGTTCTCCTTTTCCCCTTTCAGACCTACTCTGGGCTGTTCTGTGCCACAGTAAACCCCTACAAGTGGCTTCCAGTGTACGACTCGGAAGTTGTTGCTGCCTACAGAGGGAAGAAGCGTATGGAGGCTCCACCCCATATCTTCTCTGTCTCTGACAACGCCTATCAGTTCATGCTGACTGGTATGAATTCAACACGGAGGGATTCAAGAAATACTTTTAACTATGTAAAAACCAAAGTGTTGACGATCCATTTATTTTGCAGATAGGGAGAACCAGTCCGTCCTGATCACGTAAGTTATTAATCAATGAATTAAATTAAGTTATTGATTTAATACCGTGAAATGATTGTTTGTTGGTTGTGTCTCTAGTGAAAAGGTACATCTCTTCTATCTTTGTTTTGCAAATAAGTGGAGAATCCGGTGCTGGAAAGACTGTGAACACCAAGCGTGTCATCCAGTACTTTGCAACAGTTGCTGTTTCTGGAGACAAGAAGAAAGAACAAACTCCTGGCAAAATGCAGGTTGGTCGTTTCAGGAGCGTTTGGAAATATGGCTCCCTATGCAATATTATCATCCTGATGCATTAGGCCAGCGCTTCTCAACCTTGGACCTCTGGGACCCCCTGTCCTGTATGTTTGAGATGTTTTGAACTTTTCTATGTTTCACGACTTGTCAGGGATTTATGAAATTATCTATATTTAAACAGGGTTCCCTTGAGGATCAGATCATTGCTGCTAATCCATTATTGGAGGCCTATGGTAATGCCAAGACTGTCAGGAATGACAATTCCTCTCGCTTTGTAAGTTCAAATCTTTTCGACCATTTTAAATGTGTCCATTCCTTTAAACAGCTACCTTTTAAAGGATTGTAATGTTATGCCCACCAACAGGGTAAATTCATCAGAATCCATTTCGGCACCACTGGAAAACTGGCCAGTGCTGATATTGAGACTTGTAAGTTTTACAAATTATAGAAATTATATGATCTACAACTGTGTAAGGAGGATTCTAATAGCAGCATTCTAACAGATCTGCTGGAAAAGTCTAGAGTGACATTCCAGCTCCCTGATGAGAGAGGCTACCACATCTTCTACCAGATGATGACCAACCACAAGCCTGAGCTGATTGGTAGGCTGTGTTTCCAAAGTAGTACTAAATAATACTAAATAAGAAGTGAAGTTGAGCTCTTTATCTCTATCTCTATCTCTCTTTCTCTCTCTCTATCTCTCTGTCTCTCTCTCTCTGTCTCTCTCGCTCTCTCGCTGTCTCTCTCTCTGTCTCTCTCTCTCTGTCTCTCTCTTTCTATCTTTCTCTCTCTCGCTCTCTCTCTGTCTCTCTGTCTCTGTCTCTCTCTTTCTATCTTTCTCTCTCTCGCTCTCTCTCTGTCTCTCTCTTTCTGTCTCTCTCTCTCACTCTCTCTCTCGCACGTCCACCTTGTGTATATTAATAATATGAACAACACTCTCCCATCTTCCCTTTCAGAAATGACGCTCCTCACCACCAACCCCTACGACTTCCCCATGTGCAGTATGGGGCAGATCACCGTGGCCAGTATTGATGATAAGGAAGAGCTTGTCGCTACCGATGTGAGTGATCTCAAAGAAATTGGCCTAAGCCAGTGGTTCTTAACCTTGTTGGAGGTGCTAAACCCCACCAGTTTCATATGTAAATTCACCAAACGTTTCTTAATTGGAAAAATGAAATAAGATCTTTTTCAAATTCATATAATCATATGCGTCGGGTGTGTGTCTTGACCTCCGCCGAACCCCTGAGACTAACTCACCCCTGAGACGAACCCCTGGGGTTCGATCGAACCCAGGTTAAGAACCACTAGCCTACACCTATGTGTTATTGCGTCATTAGACTATGCCTGTAACTCTACCAACAAAAAACCCATATCTACCACACAGACTGCCATTGACATCCTGGGCTTCAGTAATGAGGAGAAAATGGGCATCTACAAGCTGACTGGTGCTGTTCTCCACCACTGTAACATGCATTTCAAGCAGAAGCAGCGTGAGGAACAAGCTGAGCCTGATGGGACAGAAGGTGATTGATACAATCAGAATGTGTAGTGTTGTCAAATATACTTACAGGTGAACGATACGTAAAGGGCGATAATCAATATTAAACATTTGTGTTTAGATGCTGACAAGATTGCCTACCTGCTGGGCTTAAACTCAGCTGACATGCTGAAGGCTCTGTGCTACCCAAGGGTGAAGGTCGGCAATGAGATGGTCACCAAGGGTCAGACTGTGCCTCAGGTAAGTAAACCTTTCTCTCTTCTCTACTTTTGTTTGCTTCATGTAAACAGCGAAACAAATAAACGAGTGCGTTCTTAAATTATTTTCAGGTCAACAACTCAGTCAGTGCTCTTTCCAAGTCGATCTACGAGAGGATGTTCTTGTGGATGGTCATTCGTATCAATCAGATGTTGGACACAAAGCAAGCCAGACAGTTCTTCATTGGAGTGCTGGATATTGCTGGTTTTGAGATTTTTGATGTAAGCCAAGTGCATTTCATTCACAGCTTTTAAAAAACAACAACAACAAACGGGCACATTTGGGATGATCTGTGCTACGTCATTGTGCATGTAATACATTTCTGCAATTAGTTCAACAGCATGGAGCAGCTGTGCATCAACTTCACCAATGAGAAACTGCAACAGTTTTTCAACCACCACATGTTCGTCCTGGAACAAGAGGAGTACAAGAAGGAGGGAATCATCTGGGAATTTATTGACTTTGGCATGGACTTGGCTGCCTGTATTGAGCTTATTGAGAAGGTATTGTTAAATTGAGAACTACAATATAAGTAGACTGTGTTCTTTGTTGTTATTATTACACAGTATTGAACCACCTAACCTGTTTTTTTTAAAGACTACCTTACAAATGTTAACCTTTGGCATGTCATACTTACTCAACAGCCAATGGGCATCTTTTCCATCCTTGAAGAGGAGTGCATGTTCCCCAAGGCTTCAGACACTACCTTCAAGAACAAGCTCTATGATCAGCACCTTGGTAAAAGCAAGGCGTTTGAGAAACCTAAGCCTACAAAGGGGAAGGCCGAGGCCCACTTCTCCCTGGTTCACTATGCCGGCACAGTGGACTACAACATCTGTGGCTGGCTGGACAAGAACAAGGACCCCCTGAACGACTCTGTTGTGCAGCTGTATCAGAAGTCTTCAATGAAATTGCTGGCTCTACTCTACGTTGCTGCTCCAGAAGGTAGTGACTTTCTTATTTCTATTATTTGGATTGTCAAACTGTCATCTAACATGTTTGCCCCTGTTGCTAATGACTGACTCTCATGATTAACAGAACAAGGTGGTGGTAAGAAGGGAGGCAAGAAGAAGGGTGGCTCTATGCAGACGGTGTCATCCCAGTTTAGAGTAGGTATTCAAAAACATTCTGATGGATCGATCTAGTAGTGCTTAAACGCAGCAAATAAACTGTCCCTTATCATCTTTCAGGAGAACTTGGGCAAGCTGATGACCAATTTGAGGAGCACTCACCCTCACTTTGTGCGTTGCTTGATTCCTAATGAATCCAAGACACCAGGTAAACAAAGGCGGTCAATGAAAAATATCCTTATCCTACAAAAAACGTAACAAGTTGTATGTGCAATCGCAAGATTCTTCGCATCGTTGTATCCATTAGACTATATGCATTCCAACTAACTTTGTTTCAGGTCTTATGGAGAACTTCCTGGTTATCCACCAGCTTAGGTGTAACGGTGTGCTGGAGGGTATTAGGATCTGCAGAAAGGGATTCCCCAGCAGAATCCTCTATGGTGACTTCAAGCAGAGGTACTGCGCACTGACGCATCAATATTAGATCACAAAGGTTGTGTACACATGTAAAACATGTATTACAATTATGTTAAATCTTTACGAATTTACAGTAGATCCAATACATACAGCAGATACAGTAAATACGGTGAAATACCAGTGCAGCAATTTTATAACGTTTGTGTGTTGTTGTTAAATGTATACAACATTATGTTCAATCTCTCAAACACAGGTACAAAGTACTGAATGCCAGTGTGATTCCAGAGGGCCAGTTTATTGACAACAAGAAGGCTTCAGAGAAGCTTTTGGGTTCAATCGATGTTGATCATGAACAATACAAGTTCGGCCACACTAAGGTGACATGCTACTATTTCTAGGTTTATGAAAACAAGTGGAGCGTATAGCATGGAACTGCTAACAGATGCACGGACGGTAACTTCTGCAATGTGTATTATTTAGGTGTTTTTCAAAGCTGGTCTTCTGGGTACCCTGGAGGAGATGCGAGATGAGAAGTTGGCAACCCTGGTCACAATGACTCAGGCTCTTTGCCGTGGATACCTGATGAGAAGGGAGTTTGTAAAGATGATGGAAAGGAGGTAAGAACTTCAAGAATCTTGTTAAAAAACGATTTCACCCATGACCAAGCATTTATTACTGGCAATGATTTATTCAAACCGAAGTTCTGAGACCTAATCATGATTTTTCTCACTGTGTAGAGAGTCCATTTTCACCATCCAGTACAACATTCGCTCATTCATGAATGTCAAACACTGGCCATGGATGAAGGTGTATTACAAGATCAAGCCGCTGTTGAAGAGTGCTGAGACTGAGAAAGAGCTGGCTACAATGAAGGACGACTATGAAAAATGTAAAGTAAACCTGGCAAAGGCAGAAGCAAAAAAGAAGGAACTTGAGGAAAAGATGGTCACTCTTCTGCAAGAAAAGAATGACTTGCAACTCCAAGTGGCATCTGTAAGTGAATTTAACAATTCAATTGAACATTATACAATCTATCCTATGCGTTCATAGAATAGGCTAAGGTGACATGTACTTTCATGCAATCAGGAATCAGAGAATCTGTCAGATGCCGAGGAGAGATGTGAGGGACTCATTAAGAGTAAGATCCAGCTTGAGGCCAAACTCAAAGAGACAACCGAAAGGCTGGAGGATGAGGAGGAGATCAGTGCTGAACTGACAGCCAAGAAGAGGAAGCTGGAGGATGAATGCTCTGAGTTGAAGAAAGACATTGATGACCTGGAGCTCACCTTGGCCAAAGTGGAGAAGGAGAAACATGCCACAGAAAACAAAGTAGGCTAAGACACAGAAAAATAATCTCTACCTTGAACGTAAGAAGGTAACAGAAATACACTCAACTAAAACACCATCAATTCTTCCTTAATGTAGGTTAAGAACCTGACAGAGGAGATGGCCACTCAGGATGAGACCGTTGCCAAGCTGACCAAGGAGAAGAAAGCCCTGCAAGAGTCCCACCAGCAGACACTGGATGACCTGCAGGCAGAGGAAGACAAAGTCAACACTCTGACCAAGGCCAAGACCAAGCTTGAACAGCAAGTGGATGATGTGAGTTTTTTCAGGTTATGGATCAACTGCAGGAAACATTGTAGGATATACAGTTGTTCAAAATAACTAAATATATTCTGCTACTGTACAGCTTGAGGGATCTCTGGAGCAAGAGAAGAAGCTCCGCATGGATCTTGAGAGAGCCAAGAGGAAGCTTGAAGGAGACCTGAAACTAGCCCAAGAATCCATAATGGATCTGGAGAATGACAAGCAGCAAGCAGACGAGAAGATTAAGAAGTAGGCATATTGCAATATCCAAAACGAGGCTAATCCATCAACAAAATATTACATCCAGATCAACGCAAAAAAATCTTCTACTTCACAGGAAAGATTTTGAAACGAGTCAGCTACTGAGTAAGATTGAAGATGAGCAATCTTTGGGGGCTCAACTGCAGAAAAAGATCAAGGAGCTCCAGGTAGAGGATTATTTGCATGCTGGGTAGCAAGATAAGACCCCAGTTGCCTATAATGGCAGAGCTAGGTTTTAAAAAACATTTCAGCCAATGAGCCGGATACATTTTGATTATTGTCACATTATTCGTATCGTATTATTACCGGAGTGAAAATCACCGTCGCATTTACAGGCCCGCATTGAGGAACTGGAGGAAGAGATTGAGGCAGAACGTGCAGCACGCGCCAAGGTTGAGAAGCAGAGAGCTGATCTGTCCAGGGAACTTGAGGAGATCAGCGAGAGGCTGGAGGAGGCCGGAGGAGCCACGGCTGCTCAGATCGAGATGAACAAGAAGCGTGAGGCAGAGTTCCAGAAGCTGCGCCGTGACCTTGAGGAGTCCACCCTGCAGCATGAAGCTACCGCTAGCGCACTCCGCAAGAAGCAGGCCGACAGCGTGGCCGAGCTGGGAGAGCAGATCGACAACCTCCAGAGAGTCAAACAGAAGCTGGAGAAAGAGAAGAGTGAATACAAGATGGAGATTGATGATCTTTCCAGTAACATGGAAGCTGTCGCTAAGTCCAAGGTAGGTTATACTGGAAACCATCCATTTGAAAGTATGTCCACCTTGACGTCAATTACTTTGTTCTAATCAATTCACTTTTAACAGGGAAATCTAGAGAAGATGTGCCGAACTCTTGAGGACCAACTTAGCGAGCTCAAAACCAAAAATGACGAGAATGTTCGCCAGATAAACGACATCAGTGCTCAGAGGGCAAGACTTCAAACAGAAAATGGTCAGAAGCGACAACATGGCCGATAAATTGTAAACCACAAGCCTTTCATAACCAGACTGAAATAGAACTTCAAACCTCTTTCTTTTTTTCCACTTCAGGTGAGTTTGGTCGCCAACTTGAAGAGAAAGAGGCGCTGGTTTCCCAGCTGACCAGGGGAAAGCAGGCCTACACTCAGCAGATTGAGGAGTTGAAGAGACTGGTTGAGGAGGAGGTCAAGGTAAGAAGCATTACCCCATTGTACGTTGCTCTTTTCGGGGATAAATTACGTGCTTGGTGGTTAGATATTTGTGTGAACCATTTTGAACCAAGTCATTCTTTAATGACACATCATATTCCTTTCTTTTTTTAAGGCTAAAAACGCCCTGGCCCACGGTGTGCAATCAGCCCGCCATGACTGCGACCTTCTGAGGGAGCAGTTTGAGGAAGAGCAAGAAGCGAAGGCTGAACTGCAACGGGGAATGTCCAAGGCTAACAGTGAGGTAGCACAGTGGAGGACTAAGTACGAGACTGATGCTATCCAGCGCACTGAGGAGCTTGAGGAGGCCAAGTAAGTAAAACAGTACTAAAGTAACAGACTTTATGCGTTTGGAAGTGAGTTGATACTGACTAAAATGAGATGATTGTCAACAGGAAAAAGCTTGCTCAAAGGCTTCAAGATGCTGAGGAACAGATTGAGGCAACCAACTCCAAGTGTGCCTCGCTGGAGAAGACCAAGCAGAGACTCCAGGGTGAGGTGGAAGACCTCATGATTGACGTCGAGAGAGCCAACGCGCTGGCAGCAAACCTTGACAAGAAGCAGAGAAACTTTGACAAGGTAACCATATTGTAGGATTCATAACAGCCTTATGAATCATCAGTTGATCACAAAGGCGTTTTCTCATAATACATATAATCCTGCGTCCAATCCGCAGGTGTTGGCAGAGTGGAAGCAGAAGTTCGAGGAGGGTCAGGCTGAGCTGGAGGGAGCTCAGAAAGAGGCTCGTTCTCTCAGCACTGAGCTCTTCAAGATGAAGAACTCCTTTGAAGAGGCTCTGGATCACCTGGAGACCCTCAAACGCGAGAACAAGAATTTGCAGCGTGAGTGTGTTGATTTTGACATGACTGCTTCTGGAGAACATTCGTTATTCAGTTGATAATAGCATGCAAATCAAATTGAGTACGTTCAAAACGTAACTGATACTTTTGTTGAACAGAGGAGATCTCAGACCTGACTGAACAAATTGGTGAAACCGGAAAGAGCATCCATGAACTGGAGAAGGCCAAGAAGACTGTGGAGACGGAGAAATCTGAGATTCAGACTGCTCTTGAGGAAGCCGAGGTACTTCAAGTTTAAAGTTTGGAGTTAGCGGACAAACTTTTGTCATAAATGACTCCAGCAAGAACAGAATAGTACTTCCCAACTACAAAAAAATACTACTTCCTAACACAGCTAAATTATTCTGTTGTTGTTTGATTCAAACAGGGAACTCTGGAACATGAGGAATCCAAGATCCTCCGTGTTCAGCTAGAGCTCAACCAGGTCAAGGGTGAAGTTGACAGGAAGCTGGCAGAGAAGGATGAGGAGATGGAGCAGATCAAGAGGAACAGCCAGAGGGTGGTTGAATCCATGCAGAGCACCCTGGACTCTGAGGTCAGGAGCAGGAACGATGCCCTGAGAGTCAAGAAGAAGATGGAGGGAGACCTGAATGAGATGGAGATCCAACTGAGCCATGCTAACCGCCAGGCTGCCGAGTCCCAGAAACAGCTGAGGAACGTCCAGGGACAGCTCAAGGTGAGAACTATCGAGACAACAACTGAAAATGATACGACCCTATCAAAGCTTTTCTATAAATGTCCATATGACGTTTGTTTCTAGGATGCCCAACTGCACCTTGACGATGCTGTTAGAGCAGCAGAGGACATGAAGGAACAAGTTGCCATGGTGGAGCGCAGGAATGGTCTCATGGTGGCTGAGATCGAGGAGCTGAGAGTTGCTTTGGAGCAGACGGAGAGAGGCCGCAAAGTGGCCGAGCAGGAGCTGGTGGACGCCAGCGAACGTGTTGGACTCCTGCATTCTCAGGTAAACGTCAGAAATCGGTTTTTACCAAATGTTATTTTGTTGGAAGCGTTTATGGTAGTAAAATGGACTTCCTGATGATTTGTGAAACTAGAATACAAGCCTTATAAACACCAAGAAGAAGCTTGAGTCAGACCTGGTCCAAGTCCAAGGTGAGGTGGATGACAGCATTCAGGAGGCCAGGAATGCAGAAGAGAAGGCCAAGAAGGCCATCACTGACGTGAGTACAACGAATCACCAAAGAGCTTTTGAATCACCTCCTGAGAAAGATATGAGGCTCAGTTTAATGTTTGTATTCTAGGCTGCCATGATGGCGGAAGAGCTGAAAAAGGAGCAGGATACTAGCTCTCACCTTGAGAGGATGAAGAAGAACCTGGAGATTACAGTCAAGGACCTGCAGCACCGTCTGGATGAAGCTGAGAATCTGGCCATGAAGGGTGGCAAGAAGCAGCTCCAGAAACTGGAGTCTAGGGTACATACCAACATTAATGGAAAAATCAACTGTCAATTAGGTGCCTTTAACCAGAAAATGCACAAATACAGAGAAATTCCAGTGAACATATCATCCAAATCAAGGTGCGTGAGCTGGAGACGGAGATTGATGCTGAACAGAGACGTGGAGCAGATGCTATTAAAGGTGTCCGCAAATATGAAAGGAGGGTGAAGGAGCTCAGCTACCAGGTAAATACCTGACGAACCCAAATACATCAAAATGTTATCACATCCTGGATCATAAAAAAAGGAAATACCTCTACATTATAACAGACCGAGGAGGATAAGAAGAATGTTAATAGGCTGCAGGACCTGGTAGACAAGCTGCAGCTGAAGGTGAAGGCCTACAAGAGGCAGGCTGAGGAAGCGGTGAGTATGACGGTTGACAACTGCGTTGATATGACTTTTTCAAAGGTTTTTTTTATCAACGCCTTTGTGCTTTTTTGGTGCAACAGATTAATTGCCAACGGAATATATTTTTTTTTTACTCAGGAGGAACAAGCAAATGCTCACATGTCCAAGTTTAGGAAGGTTCAACATGAGCTGGAGGAGGCTGAGGAGCGTGCTGACATCGCTGAATCTCAGGTCAACAAGCTGAGAGCTAAGAGCCGTGACTCTGGAAAGGTAAACTCCACTGCAAACACTTAGAGCTGAGTAACGTCATCCTGAATACAATCCTTGTACTGTGTGTTGTAGTCTGATTTGGATATGTTCTTACGTCCCACAGGCCAAAGAGGCTGAGTAAGCTCACTCGCTTACCAAACAATCACAAGGAGTCATATAATATGATTGTCTTGTGAGGTGTACTTGAAATGCTACGTCAATAAAATGGGATGTCTACTTACAAAATGGTCTCTTGTATCTGTAAACATATTCAACCTGGTACCTCTTACCTTACCATACAAAAAAACCGCACTAGCTACTAGCTGTCAAGTTTACAATTGTTCGCCAACTAGTACTGAAATACATTTCAAAATTGGTTTTAGGTAAAAATGTAGTTTTGAAAGGTTGAAAGAAACTTTAATGCGTTTCAAGAAGTACAAAAAATTATAATTTTAGTTTTGAAAGGTTTTTTAAAAGAAAAAGACTTAAACTAAAGTTTGGATTATTGATGACTAGCTACTTGAGGAGGCTAATAGTTATTATGATTTTAAAGCATTATGAGAGGTAGTTTGGTAGTGTTACTGTTCCTAAGTTATCTAGGAACAGTAACAGTAAGTTATCTAAAGTACACAGGGTTAGATTAAGATCCAGACAGAGGAATGTGTCAACAGGTACTTTACAACATGCTGGGGAATTTCTCTTGATCATCCCCCACATAGTTGTGGTTTAATGTGTGTCTGTTCTCAGACATTTGCCATTAGTGTCACACCATTTACTTGTATCATCAGCCAGATGGGATGTTGGCCAACCACAGTCCGGAGTGCTTTTGTCTGCTGTGCGAAAGCTTGATGTTTGTAATGACTTTTTTTCCTGTTTGTGTATCCTGTTACACTTGGACATTAAATCTCTGACATGCTGACACCATTAAAGACCTTTCCAACTTTAACTGTTAGAAATGTTCTGGTCAGTCACTAGGTGAATTCCTGAGTCTCAATGCCATTGAATACTTATATTCACAGCCACCTATCCTCAAGTTAGGGTTTTCTACTCTGAGAGCACAATGTTTCCTGCTAGTGCATATTGTGAGTTTTTGTAGAAACACGTTGGGGAGAACACCAATTTTACAGCAAATACTCTGTTCGCTATCTATTTTACCACTAAAACTTTGAGCTTTCTCACATCTCATAAAGTTTGATTCAGAGTCAGCTGTCAACACCTGACAGCCTCAGACAAGTGTTTTGGCTCATCGCATGAAGCCAACTATGACTGTGTCTCTGGCTGAAAATCTAATTTGGGACATAGACATGCAATGTCATCCTGTTTGCTTTTGGCAGTGACTTAATCACCACTGTCACATGTAATGCTTACAACAAAGAACCCTGAAAAATGGGTTTGTCATCGTTGTGCACTAAAGCAATACTTACAGAACACATTCAGTAAAGTGTGGATCATACTGTGTGATGTATTTCAAAATGAGTCATAAACCAACTCATTTCGTTTTAATTTGCAGTTAATAACATTTGTAATGTCAACACATTACATACTGAAGACAAAGTCGGCAAGTACAGTACAAGCAGTCAAGTGGTTGGTGAGACGTACTGGTCACCATGCCATTTACCACAACAGCTTAGATAGTGACTGGGGATTTAATAACCCCTGTGATGTTTGGAGGAAACTGCCAACAGACTCGCTCTTGCCAAGTTTAAGGATCCCTCCCATGTCTCACATACTCCTTCTCAGCCAGGGAGCTAGATCACTTGACAACATCATCAGCACCACAGTCTCAAACATTCACACCTCCCCTCTAAAGGTTACACAAGCACATCAAGTGTTTCATGTTACAGTTCTATCTATGTTGTATAGCCGGGATAGTAACAATACCCTAATCCTGGACTGTGCTTGTGTTATGGGTACTATAATACATATGCTTTGTCTACGTTTTTTTGTTGTTGGTTTTTTTTTCAAATAATTTCTGCCCAAAACTATGGAACTGTGATGATGCATGGTCGCAAAATGACAAACATTTAACCAACTCAGTGAAAACAACTAAATATTTACGTTACAGAACAGTTTGATGTTTTCATGCAGAAAAGAAGTGATGTTCTTTGTTGTATACTGTGGCTACTAGGGACAGAACATAGATTCCGGAGAAGGTGATTTGGCAGCAGAACGCCAAGTAGAGGCGTTTCTCTGCAACTGCTACAGCGCCACCTTGAGGTCAGCCAAGATTTCCAGTGATTTCAAGTGTTTGATTCACAAATACACAACATAGAAAATATGTATACTCATAATAGAACACCAACATTAATAATAACAAACCAAATTAATGAAGTGACTTGATACTGAAATTTCTAAATTGTTTGTTGATGTTTATCTTTAGGACTACGGTTCACAATAAAACCATCTAAATCCTTTGACATAGAATCCATTTTATTCTAAAAGTTTCAAAATAAGCACTTTCCACAGCTGTCGGTGGTTCCTTCATTGATTGTTTGTTGCAGACGTTTATTTTGTAATCTGTGTTTATTGACATGTTGTCTGCCCCACTTACTAGCAACTGAACCAAGTAATCAGGCATTGAGTAGTATGGAAACCAACACAACCTGTCCTCCAGATGATCCTGAACAGAGTCGGGTGTGCTGGGTCATCAAGAACGCCCAGGTTCCACGTTTCACGGTTCCAGAATAACATTTAGACCAGGGGTCTCCAATCCTGGTCCTCAAGGGCTGCTTTCCTAAAGGTTTTAGATGTTTCCCTGCTCCAGCACACCAGATTCTAATGAACGAGCCATTACCAGGCTCTGTGGAAGCTTCATAATGACCCTTTATTAGAGTCAGGTGTGCTGGAGCAGGGACACATCTACAACCATCAGGATAGCGGCCCTCGAGGACCAGGATCGGAGACCCCTTATTTAGGCCGACATACGTTTCCACACTCAACACACCAAGTGTTGTATTCCTGTTTCGTTTGTGCGTGTTCACACATTGATTCTGTTTATCCTCCTCACGCGTGTTTGTTTGACCTGTGCTGTGGTCTCATGTCCACCACGTCTACACAGTCTTGTACCGGCCACGTGTTAATGACAATGCTGATCATTCCACAACTCCATGACAGTTTCATGATCATGTCACTGTTAGAACACTGTCCTTTCACGCATGATTTTAATGCTTACTTTCCATATGCACTATTTGTACGTTATCTGCTAAATGAATACGTGATCTAATGACTGATAATGTATAACATTGTATAGTATTGTCATTTATAACACACAATATTATGAAACGCTGTGAGTTGGCAAGGTGTAGGTGTTGATCTGAAGATAGAGTTTTCGAAATCCATAAATCTGGGACTAGTGATGATTTATACTCATTAATATTTTTATTAGACAGAGATGTTATGCAAATACTTTTATTTTGTAGCATGTTCATTGTAAATCCCACACATAAACTGAGGAGGTACTATAGCACAACAGCTTTGGAATGAACAATTTGTCTGGCTTATTGTGCTTACTTTATCTACAATTTTAAAAAACAACAACTTTAGCCCAAGTTTAAAAATAGAACTACCATACCTGCATTATTGCCTAATAGAAGGCTTACAAAATAGCATACGTCATACTCCGTAAAGGTAAGACAAGCTTGTGGTCACTATGTGTGGCGTTTACTCTGCAAAAGCCTGCTAAACAGTCACACGAGGAAGATCGGTATTTGTCTGGGAAGCATCATCCAAGCATTGCTATAAGTCTAATGCTAAAATGCACCAGCCTTACTTATCACCTTCAGGATCCTGTTTAATCTGAATAGGGATGACAATGTCAGCGCTTGGGAAACTGAGACTGGGCGTCTCTGGAATGGGAGCCTCCACACTCAGAATCCCCTCGCTGTTCACACAGGAGCTGATATGCTGTAGGTTCACACCCTGTGGTAGCCTGCAAGACAAACCAAGAAGAATTATTATGGGAATGTTACATTGAAATACTGCCATGTACTGCCATGAAATATTGTCCAGAAGACATTTCTTACAAACTCCTTTGTGGATGTTTTGTTTACCATTCTACCTGACCCCCTGCAATTACACAATGAATGTTTACGATGACCTAGAATTGGATCAAAGCTGTGTGAAGCCTTACTTATATTTCCTGGTGAAGCATCTTGAAATGGATCCGTGTTCATCCTGTCTCTCCTCGTGTTTTCCTGAGTTTGAGAGAAATTGTGAAATAAACTTTGAAGGAAGAGTAGAGCTCAGTGGTGAAATCAACTGGCAGTAGATCAAGAAGCCTCTGGTCCATTTTGTTCCTCTACTGTATTATGCTTTGGATTGAAAAACTGTCTCTCAATTGCCAAATACAGATATTGCATGCTATGCTTTACATGGAAAACATACAGTACTTGCAAACTTGCAAACAGAACTGTTACAGTAAGTCAACATCTGATCAGCTGATTAACTATCTAGAAAGTGTTTATTGTTTGAGTTTACTTCATGATTTCCTTATTTAAAAACAAGTACCTGCTATCTCCAAGAAGCCCCCCTTGACAACAATTGTTATTTCCTCCGGAGAGAATTGATTAACATCCAGGTTGACCTTCCAGCCATCCGGGCTGGACTTGATGTCAGACGTCCCTGCGATCAGCGGAACGTGGGGTCCAGGGGCCCCAACAGCAGGAGAGTGAACCACGGAGGGGTTGAAGTGAGGCGAGCGCATGTACCCTAGCCAAGTAGACGATGCCATTCTCCTTTTGGCCCAGTCGATCCAGCTCAGATCTCCGGGTTCCAGGAAGAGAGGGATGCTGAAGTCTTGGTCGAAGCGCTCTGTCCACTCGCGGAAAGGGTCCCAGCCGACGTCTCGCAGGAACACAGGACGGGGAAGAATTTTACTGTCGTCGGTCATTTCTTTACTTCGCAGAAGTGGCGGCAAAGGATTACCAGAGAAGAAGAAAAAACCCTCAAGAGTCAAAAGTTCCCTTTTCTTTTCCTCCGAGAGGCAAATGAGATTTTATCTGGCTTATTCCAGTGACTCGGTTACGTTTAATGAGACTGCATACAAAGGGGCAACAATTTTTTCCCCCCAAACAGTTCAGGAAGATCGTCTCATAGTTAGAAGGACTGCTCTGGACAAGCTGCCTTTGCTGAGCAGTAAAGCATCACACATCCTTTATATACCCAGCTCTGCCACTTTAGCACTTATCAAACAGCAAACGCTATCCATGCAATGAGAATGAGCTGATGTATTGAGCAGGGTTGACGCTCCACTGTTGCACTGGGTCTTTGAGAGGATAATGCTAATCATTTATATTTATAGCTTTGGGGCGTATATGCCAAGTAGTTGGTGGATGACTCCAGCCACAGCAACTATGGGGTTTATTCAGGCGTGCCCTCTGCAGTCTTGTCACGTACTGGTGCTCATTGTCTACCCTGTAGTAATCTCAGACCTCTGCTATTTGAGAGAACAACATGTACGTTTATCAGAGACTCCGTCAGGTTCCAGACAACAAGAGCACTTTCAGCTCTGCCTCGAATGCTGCAAAACACGACCTACTGTTTGCTTAACGACCATCGAGTACCTAAGATTCTCCTGAGACTCAGGGATTAGTTTATGTCTCCTGAAGGGAACGTTGGTTTGGGGCTTGTAACTTTGCATCAATGCCGCCTTTTGTTTTGTTCTTTTGTCCTAATGAGAGGACATCCTGGGTTCCTAATGATTCAGGATTAGTCATCGAGTTCTGGTTGCTTAATGAAGTTATAGTTGCACAATTATAGCAAATGAGATAACTAAGTTGAGACATTTCTTTTCCTTAAATGACTTTTATAAGACAAATCCAAACATGTTCAGTCTTACACAAGTTGTTTGTTGAATATCAACTTTTCATTGAATTGGTTTCAAATTATATTCATTACGCTTTTATTGTAAGTGATTTATGATGGCGTGTAATGAGCTACAGACATTGTGACTGCTTGCCCTCTTGATCTAAGCGCAGAGGTGAGCGATAGGTCTAATAGTCTGACGCTGTAGAGAGTTGGTGAGGAATGTTGATAGGAACAGCCTGTGTCGTCATGGCTGCCCTATTCTGCTCCGCGCTGAAAACGAGCCGTCCACTCTGAGCATAAATCATCAAAGTTCACCGCTGAATGTTGGGTGAAGGAATGTAATAGGACCATGTCATCGGGGTGCCTATGGGATGACCTAACGCAATCTCATACTCTGTCCATTCATCAGTGTCAGTGACCTCTACAGTGTCAACTGTGTACGGACGGGCTCAGACCATTGGGATCAATAGCACATGCCATGACATGATCAGTCTTGCTAGAAGTTATGATAACCACAGAGCAATGACATGTTAACGCTAGTAAAGAATGTCCAATAAATGGAGAAAATTCACTCCCGGGAAAACGTCCGAAGACGGGCGCTGGGGCTTTAATACGGAGTGAACAGGCCCTTCATAGACAGGCTCTGACTCTGGTCAAAGTCTGTTGTCATCAGGAAAACTAACTATGAAACGCTATTAGCGCTGATGTACAGCGTTCTGCAGATAACGATCAGGTGGTTTCAAAGTCCTCTTGCGGTGGGTAAAAGCAAACGCAAAATGAACACGTGTCGTCGGGCCTCAATAAAAACTTAATATAAATGAATGCAATAAACGCGTAATGAAAGATAAGTGGCAACTGGCTCCAATTGCATGGTGGTCAAGCACCATTTCACTCCAAAGTTAAATGATAGACAGTATATGAACATCTTACTTCCTCAAGGCCACAGCCCCGACATTTAACATACTTCATCCACCACAAAGAGCAATGCTTCTCAGTTCTAATTCAGAACTGAGAAGTTCTTAGTATTAGTTAATACAAAAAGAAACTGTCAGTAAGGCAAATCGTTTATATTTTAAATGACTTTTAATGTTGTTTTACATGACAGTAAAAACATTTTCTGCATTTGTCATTTTTAACCATAGTAGGGTGTTTAACTAAATATAGTTATTAGGCTGTCAAGAAGATCTGTAAACTAGTGTATATAAAAACAAACAAATAGTCCTGCTGTGAGAGCAAATTAATCAATTAATTCCTTTGGATTATAAACTAGTGTATATAAACAAAAAACAAGGAGTGTTTTAGACCGCTGTCAAATAGTTGTTTTTTCTTGTTCCTTTCAAAAATGAAAAGCCTTTCAGAAAGAGTGGCTTTCCACAGCCGGTGTTTCTCTGCGTGAGACATATAGGAGAGTAGACAGACATCAGTCGACCATAAACTTTTAACTGTGGCCTAAGGTAGAATTATCTTAAGATGTTTAAAAATCATATTATGAAACTAAGAACCAATTGAGATGTTCAGTCACAACCATGGATTCAAGCCAACAAGGCTAATCTGAGAAAATTGTTGCTCGTTTTATACTTTACCTGTTTTTCTTCCTGCTGTGCAGAATGATTGATGCAATCATTGCGATTAATGCTGCAGCTCCGATGACTGACCCAACTATAATTCCTGTGATATTTGCTGTGACACAACAAAGACCTCGTGTTAAGCCTTTAGTGAGAAAACAACTCTTTCAGTAGCTGGTCCATTGTCTTTTGTGTCAGCATGAAATAGATTTACATGCTTGGAGGTTTTGTTCAACGCATCATCGTTCCTAAAGTATTTTTGATTCAAGGGAGGACACAATTTGGAGAATGTGTTTTAATCAGTGCAGGTGAGGAACCTGAATGTTTAACAAAGAGCAAGAATGAGAAAACTAAAGCCAGTATGATGATCAGATGACACTGATATACTGTACGAACTGTACAGTACAAACTCTTCATTAAATCACTGACAATGAGATTCACCATGGAAACCAAGACCCAAAGCCTTTATGATGCATAAAAGAACCAAACATGACGTAACAGAGCATCACAGTTGAATTTCAGTAACAAGTTCTACGAGAGACTGTGTGCGAAAAAACGACTTCTTCTGTTACCAGTCACGCAGTAAGTGGTTTCTCCGGACCACTGCCCGTTACTTTGGCAGGTGTGTTCTCCTGGACCGTCCAGGACGAAGCCGTCATTGCAGGTCATCTTCACCACAGCTCCCTCCAGATATCTGGTCCCCTCTTTCTTGCCGTTGTTGGGTGGAGCGAGCCAACCACAGGACACCACTGAGGAAGAATAAGAACACAGACTCTTTACCACTACGTGATCATGGAATTAGCACGGTTTGACAAGGCTTAGAAAACAATAACATTTTGAGTTCCTTGATTTTGAATGTGACAGGTGGGGAAATAGAGGCAGTCATCCAGCGGCCTACCTGATTTGAGATCTTCCACGGCAGACATATGGCTGTTAAACGATACCCTTGTAGCATTTCCCATTGCCAGACTCCGAGCCATCAGTGCATCGTACCTGCATCACAGACAGAAAATGTGGGTGTATGAAAAGAAAAGTAATTGTGGGCAAAGCTCAGTGATAACCTAGATTCTTTCACTTCAGACAAAAATCTCATGGGTAGAAATCCACCTTTTGATGTCTGTTCCTTTGGATGAAAGTGTTTGCTATTTCGTTTTTCATTATCGGATCAAAAATAAAGACTCTGTTACTGTGCTGCAAAGCGAGAATGACTCTGTGTTTTTGAGGTGCTGATGGTACCTGCAGTAGGTAGAACCTTCTCCAGAGCACAGCTTGGTGACTTGATCTAACAGAGCATCTTCAGGATCCTCAGATACAGAAAATACTGGATGGAAATCAGGGTCGTGTTTCGGAGCGTATAAATATGCGTCTAACAAGTGCTCCGAGTCATAGGTAAATAAAGAGGAAGCGTTCAATATCGCCCCTGTAATGCAAAAGAAAAATATCAATTCAGAATTTCAATAGAAAAAAAAACAAAATCAGGGAACATGTTGTTATTGATGTTACTTGGCCTGAACTTGGCCAGAATATTTACTCACAGCTTCTCCCAAATTTAAACACTTCCTCTGGTGTTTGATTGGGAGCAGGTTGACCGTCACTTGCTACAAGGTCATCTTTGGAGTCATCGTTCATATTTCCCAGAAGGCCAAGGGTAGCGTCTCGAAAGTCCTCTGGCAGGAGCACAGTGGTCGTAATTGTTCCCTCTCTCAATCGAAGCTCCAGCCCAGCTCCGCTGGGAAACATGACGGTCACGTTGTGTGGGATGGGAGAGAACACAAAAACACCTGGAAGAGTTCAGACGGATTATTTTACAGTGGGGTGCTTAAAGTTCATTTAGAGGTATTTTACAGACAAGGCCGTCTATTTACAGGCTGATGACAAGCCATACAAACCAAGTCTTTATCTCCATATCATCCCCTTATCGCCCGTATGAATTTTATCAGCCGTACGATCAACAGAACTATTTGTGGAATGTTATCAGTTTTAAAGGAATAACCAATCCTGCGAGAGAGAGCTCTGAAAGACTCCAAAGGTCTATTAAACATTCACGTGTCGCTCAAAAGGCATCATCGATTCATCCAATCAAATGAGGCAGTGCTTAAAACCAGCTTCACAAGTCCAACTAAACTGTCAATGCATGCGCAAGCTACTGGGTGATATTCCATGCAAGCTTTCAGGAGCTAGTCATAGTTGACAGAGGTTGTTGTTTTAACATATTTCGCTTTTTTATGGTTTATCATATATAAACCATATATATCATAACCTATCAAAACCTATACATATCATATATAGGTTTTAAGTATTGTGTGACAGGAGAGGCAGGTAGACCGAGGCATAAGGGAAGACATGGAACAGAGAAGCTAGACAGCTGGGGTACGGTTTCAGCCTATGTGAAACTCACTTATCCAACAAGCTTCAGGGGCGCCCTAGGTGACTAACATTCTTACCTTTTAGATCCAGCCAGCTCTGCTCAGCGAAAGAGAGAGAGCGCTGGTTCTGGAGAACTTCCAGACGCTCTTCTGCCATGCTCAGTCTCACCTCTATGACATCAGAGTCCCCCTCTGCCATGGCAACAGCCGACAGCTTTGTCGCCTTGACAGCAGTGCCTGTCAGACATCAGTGTGAAAGATCAAGTAATGGATCAATATTGTCGTTCCAGGTGAATTCATGTGAAAAGCGGTTGCAAAGCATCTCCGTTGAGGAGGGTGGACATATCCTGCTTCGCTAATGCTACTTTCTAACTGGTGCTAGTTGGCTAACGCTACTTTGTTACTGGTGCTAGCTAGCTAACGGTACTTTCTTACTGGCACTAGCTACACTTAATTTGAACTCACCATTGCTCAAGATCACCGGTTCAGTTCTGCCCTGCACAGTGAGCCGCCTGCTTTCTGACGTGACCAGGGTGTATTCCCCTTTGCCGTTGAAGGAGTAGCCGAGACCATCGAAGGTGATGAAGTGTGGATCTCCAAACACAACACCTCCAGGCAAAAATCAGTTGGCATTGTCCACGTCAATGTCAGTGTCAACAACATGGTCAAACAGAACCACTGCAGTATAGGAAAGGCCATTTCAGAGGTGGATCAGAATCTCTCACCAGCCTTTGGCGCACGGTAGGTCCTGCAGTCGCTGGAGGGCCTGTGTGTGAAGTAATACACGCAGTTGTCCGACCATAGGCAACAGTAGTAGAAGCTCAAAACGTCGTAGACCCAGTGAGAGGATCCAGGCACCTTAGGGGGCCTCTTGTAGGGAGGGGAGCCCCAGTCATGGCCTCTGTCAGGGGTACTCCCTCCTATGGAGTCTGCTGTCAGGATCTGGGTACCTGTGCTGTCATAGCAACACTGCTGCCCTGCTGCATACTTAGGGCTGTGGGAACAACACAGAGATCCGTCTGTGATGTCACATTGATGTCACAGTAATACCACGGTGATCTCACGGTGAGATCACATTATGTGATCAGGGTGTCGTAGCAATGTCACAGTGAAGAGGTAGTAATGTTGCAGAGATGCAAAAATGATGTCACAGAAAGGATTATGATGACACAAAGGAGTGTAAACACCATCCACAACTTAAGAGAGGTCAGGGGGCTCACCTTGCTTGAATGGCCCTGACGCAGTGAACACTCCCAGGGTGATAAGTACACACACTCCCCTTCTCCATGTCACAGCCATAATCCGTCTGAAAGAACAAGTGAACATGAACATATGTTTGAAAAGTTTACATGTTATTTAATGACTTTGAAGTGTCTTTTATGGGGCTTTCACAAAGCCGTCGGCTGAGTTCTTGTTAGGTTGATATTACGACCTACGTCCTCTAACGTGACATGCTTTCATCTTAAAAGACTCCGGGCGGAGTCCAACTCACATGGAACCTGCCCGTGTCTGCTCTGGCCTGGGCCAGAGTGCAGGGGCAGTCTATCGTCTCGCTGAGGAAGTCTGGTAGTCGTTTCTCCAGCTGGTCCCATGCCAGGCATTTATCCAGGGCCCAGGCTGCAGAGTCCTGCCTGAACTTGCTCTCCAGGTGCCAGGCCAGAGCATGGTCCTCACTCCACACAGCGTGGACGTTCCTGGGAGACACACATGTACATACATGCACGCATACATAAACATACACATCAAATATAAGACACATAAACAGAGAAACACATAAACATAAACGTCAAACACGCAACACACACATGCACACAAATGCACACACACACAAACATACACATCAAACACAACAAACACAGACAGGCACACACATAAACATGCATATCACACAAACACGCATATCATACACACACGCAAACACACACATAAACACACACATCAAACACAAGACACATACACAGATGCACACATAAACATACGTATCACACAAGCACGCACACATAGACGCGCACACACACACACACACACACAAGTATGTTGTTTGTTAAAAGCACTCAACAAGAGTGTCGAGTTTGTTTGTTCAGCTTGAACGTGCTGCAGTAATGAGACAGGCTGGGGAGTACGTGACATAAGCGCTACTAGATTGTTTCCATATGTGAGTTAGTTGACCTTGTCCTGCCCTACCATGTGCCTTCTGGGTGGGAGCTGGAGCTGATTCTCACACAACCCAGCTCCCAGTCTGAGAAAGGTTTCTCAGCCGGTACGGGCACAAAGCTGAATGTGCCGTCGTTAGGCTGGTCCGTGGCCAGGCTGTAAAGGAACCTCCACTCTGACCTCCAGGACTCGGAGTACGGCTCACCTGGAGAAGAACACAGCAAGAACCTTGTTTCTGTTGTGCGTTACATCACAGACAGACCAGAGACGGGTTACGTGATGATTGATGGAGAATGAGGCAGATACGCTTTTTACGCGTACGCTAAAATTCTGTTTGATAGTCAGTAAATTCCACAGATGTCAATTATAATTCTGCTGATTCCCAGCGCTTTTAACACTACTGGCTTGCAATGAGAGAAAGTACATATGTACACATACAACGTCACATCACACTGTCAGTGCATTGACTGGTAGTGCATAATAATAGGTAAGAAAGCATTCGTTTTATAGAAGCTTTCATCATATGACGTCAAGTGACATATGATGACGCGGGTGAGTTTTGAACCTGCAGTTCATGATTTACGATCAAACCCACAGAGCTATAATACCCATTCATCAATCAGTTTGTTGGTTTGGTACCTGTCTCCACATAGCCCCACAGCTCCACGTTGACTCTGTCAGCTTGGACCAATGAGGTGTTCCACGTCATGCGCAAAGCCCCTCCCACATTTGGGGTTCCGTAGTATTGCCATTGGGTGGAATTCACCAAGGTTACCTTCAGTCTGGGGTCAGACTTACCTGAGTGGACTGTTGGGAAACACACAAGAATATTACGTTGTCTTTATTATGATGGCTGTTGCTTTGTTTTGACTCATCATTGAAAATGTACGTCCTCTACTGCCTCCTATGTTGCTTTGGCTTAGAGTCAGTTCAATAGATTAAAACGTTAAATGGAATGGTGAAATCATCTCATGAAAGTAAGCTCCCCTGATAACCAGGTTCCATGTTTGCTGAACGTCGTTCCGTTGTCGGTGGAGATCTGGAATGGAATCCAGCCTGTCTCGTACAGCAGAGGGGAGATACAATGGCCTCTGCTGTCACCGTCTACATACCCGACGGTGTGGATGTCACCATTAAACCTTGACACAACAAACATCGGTTATTAATTGATCACATTGTAAACATTGTATTTATCCTCATTTTCATGTTATGTTTTATTTTTATTCATTCGATTCGATCAAAACTTTTATTTTCAACGCAATTGATTCACGAAGAAGCTCTTTTCAAGTTTAAAGTGGATTTAAGGAAATATATTGTTCTTGTGAGTAACAATCAGAACACTGTAACAGTCTTGAAATCGGACCCAGGTGCTGTTTCTGAGCCTGACACAGACTCACCTACAGATGATCTGATTGATTAAAGTTGTATTAAAAGTTGCATGGAGAACCATGAAATCGGTTCCGCCAAAAAAGGTTCCGGAATATGGAGTAATCTCCACACAGAACTGCCTGTAGTCTGCACAGCAGTTCTTGAGCGACAAGCATGTAGTGTGACAGGAACATGAGTCAAATTTGTTGCCGCATTGTCCCTCACATGTCTGTCCTGTTAAAGAAAACAACCGGTCTATAATAATAGTCTGTATTCCAAGGTAAACACTGTGAATACTTGATAAGGTCCTTTAAGTTTGATAACGGATGCTGTGTTAAACTTCACTTACCCGATGTGCTGTAAATGTTTGAAGCAAAAAGGATGAAAATCGCAGCCCAATGGAAGGTTCCCATTCTGAGTTTGATCAGCACACAGTCTGACAGTCTTTCAACTACACAAATTGCAATTTGCTGGAGTCATGCTTAGCACTCTGTTAATCAGTCTGTCAGTCTTTTCGACATCAGCATTCGCAAACCCTTTGGCGAGGTAATGGTAGCAAAGGTCATTGTGATAGCGCGGTCATGTAATCGTGCCCTCAGCTGACCAATAACATCCCTAGGATTTGTTTTGGTGCTCTGGGATGTGTGTTGTGTTGTGTCGATGTGTTGTGTGGGAATTGAGCCTGAAGATGGCTCTCTGCTCTTACGTTGGGCGTCAGTTACCACTAGATGGGGTATCTCCATGACTTTTACTTGTGTAACCAAAAAATCTGAAATTAGATTTTAAAAATGTTCTTCACATTTTGTATGTAGGACATGGCCTTCTTGGTTAGTGAGACGAGAGACTGCTGGAGTCCAAGTTTACATTCAGTCTGTTCCTTAGAAAACACTTGTGAAAACATGTATTTTGCTGAACCGTTTTCACTAAGCATAGGCCTACATCAGGTCAAATACAAAATAAATATTGTAGACGATGTCATTTTATTATCAAAACATTAACGCCTATCATGTGCAACCCTAAATTACATCGCCATGAGACAAGCATCAGGTACTTTCCGTTGCTGGAATACAAATCCACCGACACTACAACGACAAATACACTTGTGCGTCTAGACATAAGCATAACCAGGCCCAGTTGTTCAAATCGGGTCAATCTTTTAGATTTACGTATCTATTTTCCGATATCGATTTTACCGGCGTCATGCTGGAGTCCTGGAGGTTGCCTTGGAAACCTCTGGAGGTGAGGAGTCTCTTGCGAAAAGCGATCAGTTTTTGAAGGGCACCTCTCTTTGATTGATATGGGCATTACAACATCAAAGTACAATATTGGAGGTCTTCAGAATTGTTCATGAACAAATTCGTGATGAGCGGATGCTCGTTGTCTAGCTACCTAGGTTAGGTAAATTGATTTCATTTTTTTCCCGTTTGTAAATTAAATGAGACTCGGGAAGGTGAAATGACAAGATTGGTATTCATTCTCAAAGTAGAAATGAGCTTTTGGTTTAGTTTGTACGATATGTAGCCTACAGCTCTAATTAGTATTTTAATTGTTTTGTGTCATGCAGAAGACACTAGATGCACACACAAATACACCCTTATCAGATGAAACAGAAAAGTGCTCATTATAAAGATTATCTTCCACCGCTGAAAATAAGCAAGAACATCAATGAACGTCTTCCTGGGCGTTCGAGATGGAGCAGAAAAAATATGATAATGCATTCAATTAGGAACAGATTTGCACAGGATTAGCATGTGAATGTGCGATCTATTCAATATGTTACCCAGGAGAAATTGAGAGAGATCAAGGAGCAAAACTCATATCATCTACATTCATTTTATTCCAAATCACATTATCTCTGGTGGAAGGCCGTTATCTCTCGCAATGGGGTCTTTCTACTCATCTCAGAGTTAAAACTTTTGAGACTGTAAAATTCAACTAACGGGGAGACCGTCACCATTGACAAATGAATCTTGCCCAAAACAGGAACACAAATGCATGTAAACTTCAAACAGAGATTAAATCTAAAATCAGAGTTAATTTTACAGACAATGAAGCTCTGGTTTAAACAGACAACGATGTAATCTCCGTAATCGTGTGCCATGAATGTGCCTGGTGTTGATAGCAGCTAAGCCACAGAGCGCCGAAGGTGCACGCACCGGTGCCTCTCACTGTCCCTGGGGAAAATGCAAGGTTGAGATGTTGTCGCTCAGCACCACCACATCACAAGCTAACAGTCTTTAACGTGAATGTTCGGTAAGATCTGCCTGCTTATTATAAAGCCTATTAGCCTAATTGTTCGTCGGAAGCTTCTTATTAGAGCTTAGTGACATTTGAACTTGCCACCTCTAAATTTGCAATCAAAAGCTGTTCTACTGATCTCGTTCAATTTCTGAGGCAGACAGGGCGGATATGATGTGCATACGGGGTGTTCAAAGGTTTTCCCCCAACGATGATCAAACCAAACCCACACACAGAACTATGCTATGGGTGACATCAAAAACAATACAAGCCTTCATGTTGAAAGATACTTTACTGTAACTGAACACTTGATTCCAACAAACAATGCACGTTAAATGTAGGATGCCCAGATGGACTCCTATCAGCACGACTTGATACAGTGAGGCACAACTAATATTAATTTACATTGTCATAATACTGTAATATTCACATGATAACCACAGTGTATATCAGTAGGCAATTTTCAGGGAGAAGTATTATATTCAACCAAATAGAACTCAAGCTCTTTGATGACTTGATGACTAGCTCCTAACCCTGAATAAAACCAGTGTCAGACAATACAGAAAAAAACAAGACATAAACTAAGACCAGACAGAGCATCAAAAGACAAAATGTTTCTCTACCATCTAGATTATGGATGAGTACCACTGAGATATGCCAAAGCTCTTACAATGACAGGAGTTAGTCTCTGATGTCCTAGGAGAGCACTCTGTTGTATACAAACTTGTTTACAAGGAGGCAAAAGATAGATTGAGTTGGTGGTTGTTTTAACAGGTGGTACAGGTGGTACAAAGGTATGATGAGGGGTAAAAGGGTGGGGATGAGGGGATTTCTGTGAGGCTAAATGTGACCCAGATGCTTGAGCACGCATGTGCTCGCCTGCCCATCTGTCTCTGTCCCCGTTTCACTCTCTCTAACTCTCTCGCCCTCTCTCCCCTTCCCTCTCTCTCACTCTCTCCTCTCTCTTTCTCTCTCTCCCCTTCCCTCTCTCTGCTTCTCTCCCCCCTCGCTCCTCTCTCTCCCTCTCGCTCGCTCCCTCTCTCTCTCTCCCTCTCTCTCTCCCTCCCTCTCTCTCCTCTCTCTCGCTCTCTCTCTCTCTCCCATCACACGTGAATCGACACTCACATACAGTGAGTCTGTGCTGATGAAGCTGGAGGGGTTTGGAGATGCGACTCCAGACTGTGCTGGATGATGGAGAGTGGCGATGTGCCACCAGCTCTTGGTATCAGGTCAGTAAATCCTCTCCTCCTGTTCACTCTGCCTGCTGTGTTGGGCCCCCACCTGCTTACAGGATTACCTGGGCCAAACCGCAGCCATGTCAACTCCATCATTTCCGGAGTTGTAATTCAGATCGATCAACGACAGAGATCACCTTTGGATATTAAAAACGGTAAAAACGGTTCGAATGGAAACGTCTATTCTCGATGGAGACGCAGTCAGTCAACAGCAATAATCCATTTTGACTGCTGCCTCGGTTAGAAAAAATGTCGATTGCCAACGGTCTACGTTCCTTGCTTTAGTTCCTCCACCCTTCTGCATGTGGAAGACCCTCTGTCTGAAGGCCTGACAGGAATGGCAGATTAGGATTTGAGCTGAGTTCCTCCACTCTCTTCATAATGTGAGGGGGGTTTCCAGCCCGACAGCTCCATGCAAGGTGTTTCATATTCGAGGTCTCCTGGAGAGAGTGATAGAAAGGTCTTCTACATGCAAACCACACCTCCGCAGAGCTGGAGCTGTAATGAGACCTGCTGTGGTGAATCACAGTTACTGTCCTCAAGACAGCAAGATGAGCAAGATGATTGCTTATTTTAGCGACTTAGCTACCGGTTGGGGATGTATAGATTTGATTTGTTCCTGATCGCAGGCAGCTGGTGTACATTGGTGTAAGCCTGTATGGGATGGCTCAGACATAACTGTCGTTCATTCAATGTCTGTATTTTTCACGAGTGGTATGTACAGTTATCCAGTTTCTGCACCATTCAGGCATTATCAGGTCAAAGACACAAAATAGCATTTGTAACCATCTCTCAATCTTGAGTAAAATTGTTAAGATGCGATACTGTAACAACAACTAATATTTTGACTCTTCCATAAATGCATTAATACATTCCAGAAATCATCACATTAGCCATCCACAGTCTGTCTACACAACATATAATCACAACCCCATTGAGATAGGGTGTTAGTGTGGCTGCCAGAGTTTATTTTAGTCTGTTTGTGAAACACAGATGTCATTCATCTCTGTATGTGTGTATAGGGTTGACTGCCTGTGTTCCATGTGGAAGGGCATGCCCTATCCAGCAACCACAGGAAGCTTTTCCTCAATCTCAGCACCTCTCCATCAAACTCAAGTGCTTAAAGCAATTACAACAGCACTCTGCTTGATTGAGCTCTCTGTCAATGGCCTGCCATTCACACTCACACTTTCTATTTTCACCCCCACTTGTCCTCGCTCACAGTCCGCCCGTCCCCGGTAAAGACCAATCACAGCTCCCGATGCATGCAGCTCTGTGACTGGCTGACGCGTTGCCAAGACAAACGTACAGAACATTCAGGATTCTAAAGTCTGTCTTATCTTATCTTATCTGTTTCAGGGTGATCTTTGTCAAGGAACTTTGGCCTTGGTTCTGATCTCGTCTGATGCTGTACAACTGTGTCTCTACGTAAACATATTTACACTTAAGGGATGCGGCAGTCTCTCGGCTGGCCTGGGAACGCCTCGGGATCCCCCCGGAGGAGCTGGAGGTGGTGTGTGTGGAGAAGGAAGTCTGGGCCTCCCTGCTCAGACTGCTGCCCCCGCGACCCGGCCCCGGATAAGCGGAAGAAAATGGATGGATGGATGGATGGATGGATTCGGCAGTTGTGTTCAGCCGCAGGAAATTACTCGGAAGGTCAAATATTATGCTTTCGTGAAAATGAACCTGCAGTGCCTTCATTCATGATCACAATCACTATGGTGACGTTATATGAAAACGTGTTTTTGTTTATTAGCAACACATGTTTGTTTATTTGTATAAACACTGTTCTTACAGTTAAAGACATCTCGTGGTCCACACATCTCTCCTTAGTGTTACCCCCCAGTCTCACTCCTGTAAAGGTGGATATTCATAGGTTGGAAAGCTTTTGAAACTCACCAACGTGTCTAGCAGCAGGTATTCCCTTAGTTGATTCAATCACGAAACCGTTTCAATATCTCCCCGAGCGTGTCCCTGCGGATGTGACCAATCAGGAGACAGATCCGGTCTTTAATCGGGTGACACGTTGTGGTTTTCAGCCAGTCAGCTGTCAGTGAAGAAGAGGTTTGAACCAGGTCCTAACGGTCCACTTCTGACTGGAACATCTCAGGACCACAAGCCTCAAGCCAAACGTGGTCTCTTTAGAAAGCTCCACCTCCAAACACCGCCCTGTGTCCCTATTGATAATGGGCCCATTCTGGAGAGATTTGGGAAGGACAAGAAGAGGAATGGAATGATAACTTTAATGTAATATATTCTAACGCATCTATTTATCATACGCTTTTGTCTAATGGAAAAATCCACAAAAGGGGATTTTTATTCTGTGAACTCTTGATGTGCTTTCGAATGCTCCTCAACTGGGCTAGACCCAGGAGACTCCTGTTTCCTATGGTGAGCGGAGCTCAGTAGTGGAACCTTTTTTTCATGCAAATCAAAAGGTCACAGGTTCAAATCCTCCTTGCACATCACTTTGGATAACAGAATCTGCTTAAGATACTTTCATTACGATGTCATCTCCGTAAAGAATCTTTGCCCAAGTCCCACCCCCCTCCCCCAACCCACCCACTCTCACTGCCCACCGAATCCACCCCCCCCAAACCCAACACTGAAATCGAGGCTATTCATACCGACGGATCGTACCTGAGTAAAGTCCCACAGCTGCTGTGACCGCTGAACGGTGTCCTCACACTTCCTAAGGAATGGCGTTCGTCCTCGTCCCTCATCCACCAGACACTTGGTGTCGGGGAGGAACGTAGTGGAACCCAGAGGGCCCAACTGCAGGTGGCCTTCAGAGGAATACCGGACCAGCTTCAACATAACGATAAGAGATGGGGGATAGTTTAGCAATTAGAGCATTTGACTGCAGATCATGAGGTCGCAGGTTAGAATCCTCACCCACACAGTCCCAAACTGTGCTTTGGATACAAATCTGGATACAATTCTGCTATTCTGTGAATATTTCACGAAGATAATCCAACCTTGAATGGACATGGATTTACAGCAGGGAAAATGGGCAGATAGTACATTAAGATCCAAGCTTGTTGACTCGTAATTTGTTCGTAAACCAGATTGCCCGAACCGAACGCGCTCGCGATAGAAGGTCCTGACTCGCTGATCCAATTGGGTAAGAGTGTGGCCCGTCATTCATTGAGGGAATTGATCTCCTTAAGATTTCATTATGCTGCAAAAGGAATGGCAACTGCATGACATTGGCTGCATTAACAAGGTTAAAATACTAGATGAAATCAGGAGCCTGCCTAAACATCTGGTCAGGCAAACAGCAGAAGCCAAGCCAGAGATGCCTAATTGGATGATGTGGATGAATAGCATGTTAGATCTGCAATCCCTTGTAACTCTGTGAGTTTCTGTACAGGAAAAAGAGGCTTAAAAGCGTGTTTGTCATCAAACAAAGGTAAGGTATTCAACATGTAATGGATACACAAGGCCAAGCTAAAAGCTTCTAAGGGGAAAGAAAACATCTTTCTAAAGATTAAAAGGTGAGGGAAAATTGGATGTCTAGCAACATGAATGGCTGCTTTCATCTCTGTAAACGGCATCTCCATCTCTATACTGCTTTTTCAGTATATCTTCAGAGGTAGTGAAATGAAAACGCAGGTACAGCTTATGCTTGCGTAGATATTATACGCTGTACCACTGGTCTTATTCTGTCACCAGTGGCAGATCTACGGGGTGGCAAAGGGGGGCAGCTGCCACCCCAGTAAAAAAAAATACTTGTCATCCAAGTCTTCCCATTAAAAAATATCACTTGTACATTAGAGTAACATTTCAATAAATACGGTTAATATGAGTGTTTCATTCAAACTACAATGTTACAGTATATTCTAATCATTTATTATAGGGAGTACTGCATACATCTGCTTTTGGCTTTTATTTGCCTCCAGGAAGTCACCCAACAGCATGTCCTGCAGAGCATGACATACTTCTCAGCTCTATGACACTCACCACAGCAAAGTAGTCATTGACAGTTTCAACGTGTTCGTTTAAAAGACGCTTTCACTCAAAGCCTCGGACAGGGTCGGAATCGAACCTGCAACCTTTTTATTTTCTGTTATATTGTCCAACGACTGAGCTACACCCACCCAACCAACCAATACCTAAACCCTCTGTGCCCCGGATTTTAATGGAAGTGCATAAATTATACAGAACAGGTCCTACATATTCGAAAGTCACATTGTGTAATTATCGTGCAGTCTAAAAAAGGATGAGGTTGTGAAAAGGAGATGCAGATATGAATCTTCTCACCTGAGAAGGCATGCCATGGCAAGGGTAAAGCATGACCCTGTTGTACTGCTCATTGCCCAGGTCTAAGCAGTAGCCGCTGGCTTTGTTGTTACGGAGCTGGAAAACAAGAACAAGAACACATAAATCTCTTCAGGCAGACAAGACAGTTCTTCCGCCGTTATGTCGAAGTTCCGAGTGTGTGTCACCTCGCCGTAGGCACGTGTAGTGTTGTACACGCGCATCTCTGGGTACACGTTGTCCAGGTACCACTGGAAGCTGCGACAACGCAGTTTCTTCCTCAGGGCAACTCTGTCTGAAACATCTCCGAAATCAACTCCGGGGTTCTACGGAGACAAAGCACAGAAACAGCATCATGAATGAACCTACAGTGTAGAAGGTGTCTTACGCTTTTCACAGGGAGTACCCTGAAATTGCCCTGAAAGACCATAGACCTATGGTCCACCCGGGGGCCGATTCGGATATATTCATTAGGGGTGGCAGTTCGGTGGCAGATGGTAGTCGTTGGGTGGCCTCCTGGAGGCAAGGTAGAGGGGAACAGTACTCCCTACAGTAAATTATTAGACAATATCATTGTAGCTTCAATTAAACACTAATATTAATATTATTTATTGAAATGTTCTGTAATGTACAAATAATATTTTTCCATGGGAAGACTGGGGTGACAAGTATTTTTTTTTCTGGGGAGACAGCTTCCCCTCTTTGCCACCCTGTAGACCAGTGTGTGGTACATCTTATAATATCTATGTAAGCACAAGCTGTACTTTTCAACTCACTACCTCTGAAGATATACTGTAAAAGCCAGAGTGGTGGTACCCCTTCATAAGAAGAGGGACTGGAGGGTGTGTTCCAACTACAAGGGGATCACACTCCTCAGCCTCCCCGGTGAGGTCTACACCAGGGTACTAGAGAGGAGAATCCGACCGATAGTCGAACCTCCGATCCAGGAGGAGCAGTGTGGTTTTCATCCTGGTCACGTAACACTGGACCAGCTCTATACTGTCCATCGGGTGCTTGAGGGTTCATGGGAGTTTGCCCAAGCAGTTCACATGTGCTTTGTGGATCTGGAAAAGACATTCGACCAGGAGCTGTGTTTGCATTGCCGGTAGTAAGTCGGACTTTGTTCCCGGTGCATGTTGGACTCCACCAGGGCTACCCTTTGTCACCGGTTCTGTTAATTGTTTTTATGGACGGAATTTCTAGACACAGCCAGGGGCCGGAGGGTGTCTGGTTCGGGGATCACAGGATCTCATCTCTGCTATTCGCAGATGATATTGTCCTGATGGCTTCATTGGACCTGCAGCGTGCACCGGAGCCTCCGCAACCCCACCCTGGATAAGCGGAAGAAAATGGATGAATGGATGAAGAGGTTCTGAAAAATCAGTAAAGAGATGGAGATGCTGTATACGGAAGTGAAAGCTGTTGTGGGGTGGAAAGCATTTGTCATTAGGGTGGCAGCTGCTCCCCCTTGCCACCCCTTAGATCTGCCACTGGAGTCTACTCCATTGCACTAGCATCCACTATGTGATTAACTCAACATTTATGATTTTGGACGACACATCACTTCAAAGGGACTTGAACCGTGATAGCAGGAGTTGGCTCAGTGGTTAGAGCACGTTGTCTGCAAATCGTTGCTTTAGATAAGAGCCTGTGCTAAACAATGAACTCCTAATGGGCAGCAGCATTGCTAGCTTGAGCATGCCCTTCTTGGACTGAGTGGGATTTAATTTCACGAAGAGTTAATTGCAGGAATTAAGGCGGTTTACAGTCGAGATGAGGTACAGGACACAAAAAAACTACAACCGTTACAGCCTCTCCCTCTCTCTCTCTTACGTTCATAGGGATGTTCCAAGCCATGTAGACGTGGGATTTGTAGTCATCCATCCAGACCTCCGCGGCCCTCAGGGCATTGCGCTTAGCGTAGTAGTCGATGTCGTCGTTGTAGGGCTTCTTAGTGCGTTCGATGTGGGCCACGCGGGAACACGGCAGGACTTCCATGCTTCCTCCACACTGCCACACCTGAGTAAGGATGGGTTCTGTCACGCCAAAAACTGTCCTTGTGTCGTCAGATAGGACAGGGGTTTTTTTGGCACTAGGACAGTTTTGGGCCCGACAGCTCCAGCAGAGTGCTGAAACGAACACGTGTCTTTTTCCCCGTTTCAAGTGGACTGAAACATGTGAGCGTGTAAAATGCTTCGTTGATCTAACTAAGTCCCGCTGAGTTAATTTTCCCTGGTTCCTGGCTGTGCAGTTAACAACCTGCAATTTCAGTCGTGTATTTCTGAACAAAAGGGCCCCCTCATTGTGCTCACAATTATCTTGTAGATGGTGTCGCCAGAGACCAATCTTCCACCGAACAAACTCAAAAAGACGTCAAAATAGTTTTAAGAATGGCTTCCAAAAACTCTCCAAGCTTAACGACATAAAACACCTTCCCTCTACACATGAAAGAGCAACCACTCACTAGCATCCGTTTGTTTAGCTGCCTCCTCTCTGCTTTTTTTCCCTCTGATCCGCACCCCACTCCCCCCAGGATAAGAAAGCACACAAGTCAAGACAAAAGAAGCAGAACAATGATGATGTTATGGTAAAACGAGTCGTTAAGAGTTTACTTTAGCACATTCTTGCAAGGGTGGTTAAAACCTGACTTCCTTTTGTCTTTTCTGCTCCTCCTCTCTTTCAGTCCTTTTCTCTATCTCTCCTCTCTTGCTCCCCTTTCTCTCTCCCCACACCTCTCTCCCCTCTCCCCTCTCTCTCCCCCCTCTCTTTCCTCCCTCCCCTATGTCTCTCTCCCACCCCTCTCGCGCCCCTCTCTCTCCTCGCTCACTCTCGCTCCCCTCTCCTCTCTCTCTCCCCCTTCTTTCTCCTCTCTCGCTCCTCTCTCGCTCCTCTCTACCCTCTGTCTCTCTCTCTCCTTTCCTTCTGGCTGCATCTACTGTCACCCCGCTGTGTCTTATGTGTCCTTTCATCTCACCGCTGTCACGTCACAACTATCTGAGGCAACGAAGTGAGAAATATGCAAACGTAACAGCCTGCTAGCCAGTGGGAAGCTGCAAGCTTACTGCAGAGTCCTGGATCTGGTTCAGTTCTCACATCGAGAAACGACGACCACACAAAGTCACACCTCACTCTGCGACAAACCTCGCATCATCGTCGTAATCGCCTCATCGTCATACTCAAACACAGAAAACCATCCCAGTCTGGTGTCCGGACGGTTTTGCGGTCATCATTTGTGTGCTAGTAATATTCAACATCAGGATAATAGTCTCAGGTACTATACTATAGCAGGAATCATGCCTCCAGGCATTACATATACGTTGTCATGCCAACTGTTAAATTTGTATTTATTTTATATCTACGTTACGTAGCTCTTGCCATATTATTTAGCTTTTTATGACATATTTAGTTATTTGGTATCACATTTTTTTTATTTTAAGTATACATTCAGCTTTTTCTACTTTTTAAAATTAAGATCTGTGTATGTTTATTATATGCGCGTTCCTGCCACAGTAAATTCAGTGTTTGAATTAACTTACATGGCAATAAAACCCCCTTTCTGATTCAACAGCAGTCCCCCTCTCTGAATGACACCTAAAGCTGTTGTCCTGATCCCAGTCATCCCAACAGCAAACCTATTTTGACATTCAGTATGAGAAATTAGTCAGAGCTACCATATGTTACAATAACAAGCCCTACTGGCAAGTCACCAACATCAACCAGGATCTAATCTACCAGTATGCAAACTACATTACAAAGACATTTCTAGAATCTCTGGGGGGACCGATCATCCGTTGCTGATCCTATCAGGTTTTGGAGTTGCAGGCACAAACAGGAAGTAATAATAAGCTTGGTAAACTATTGGTAAACTTACCCGCATGCCCAACTCAATGTTCTCCCCCCCATAGACCTCCATTCCTGGGTCTAGGAGGCCTATTTGCCTGAAGTACTCTCTGTACGCCACAAAGGAGCAGCCAATCATTGCAGGAGTCCTGATGTGAAAGAAATGAGCAACTTATGAGTACCGACTACCTGGTTGGATTGTTATGTATGTGTTTTTGAACTCAGTTGTAAATCCGCATACATTGGCCCCACAATGGAGGTGCACAGTGTGAATATTGTTGAAAGGCAGAGAGGGGTGTGGGGTGACAGAGTGAAAGAAAATGATCAGAGGAAGAGAGAAAGAAAGATAGATGATAGAGAGAGAAAGATGAGAGAGAGTTGAGAGAGAAAGATGAGAGAGAGAGAAATATGAGCGAGAGGGAGAGAGGCAGAGAGAGAACGATGAGAGAGACAGATGAGAGAGAGAGAGAAAGATGAGAGAGGGGGGGGGGAGAAAGGCAGAGAACGAGTCTGTTTTGAGTGACCTTCCCGGCACCTGATAGGGGCTGTCTCGTCACCTCCATCCAGCCAGCTTCGAGGAGGAATGATGTACATGCCCCACAGAGCCCAACTGTAGCCATGGGCAGCACTGACGTACTGCTGGACCTCCAGAGAACTGTACATGATGTTGTCAGTTGTTGGGAGAACCACTCGGGTCTTATCCTCCGCAATCCTGGCCAAGATGGGCTGAGCCCTTGTAAAGAGAGAGAGAGACCGAGAGAGAGAGAGAGAGAGAGAGAATGAGAGAGAGAATGAGAGAGAGAGAAAGAGAGAGACAGAGGAAGACAGAGAGAGTGACAGAGAGAAATGGGAAGACATAGAGAAAGACAGAGAAACATGGAGGGAGACAGAAAGAGAGAGATAGAGAGAGACAGAGAGAAGGAGAGAGAGAGGGGGGGAGAAAGAGAGACAGAGAGAGACGGAGAGAGAGAAAAAAAAACATTGGATAGGGTGGTTACCAGTTAAGGGTGGAACCTTTGAAAGAGATAATGTACCATCAAAATAAAAAAGACTGCTGTGCTTTTGTATGTCTTCCTAGATTAGACACAACGTCTACGCCTTTGGAGATGACATGCCGTGCCTGTCTGGAGGTAAATCTCACCACGCTGTGTTAAACTCGACATGAGCATCAAAGAAGCCGACAATTGGTGCAGAGGCAGCTTTCAAGCCAAGGATTCTTGCCCTCGCGAGCCCTTCTCGTTTGCTGTTCATCACAATCTTCACCAAGCCAGGATAGTGCTGCCTCACGTGCTGATCCAGGCCACGCTTCAGCACCGCTACAAAGGCAACAGCATCACACCTTGAAATGACATCACTGATTTCTGATGGCGGAGACTAAAAAGAATTGACAATAAGGTTTTCCGTCCTCTCTCTCTCTCGCTCGCTATCTCTCTTTTCAGTCTCTTTATTGGTACATTTGTTCCTGTCTCTCTTTTTCCTCTGCCTCTGCTTCTCTCCGGTGTCTGTTTTAAATTGTGTTTGTTTAATAAGTATAGAAGCTCAGTGTCTTTTACTGATACGAAACACAATAGGATGGATCACCACATCTGACATTTTCATCCACATTGACGTTAAGCAAACGCGGAGATTGGAACCAATAACATGTTGATCTAAAGTCCAAAGCTGCACCTCTGAGCCGCATTCAAACACAAGAGAAATGATGCGAACACCAGTGACACCGGAGAGAGGCAGAGGCGGGGAAAAAGAGAGACGGGAAAGAAGGTATTGATGAAGAAACTGGAAGGTGGACAGCGAGAGAGAGAGAGAGACCCCCATCCCCTTGTCTCACCACTGTCACTGTTGTCATCCACCAGAATGATCTCTTTGAGGAGGTGTGGAGGAGTGTGATTCAGCAGGCTATGGATGGACCTCAGTATCACAGACAAGGCTTCGTTCACAAAGACGAACACCACAGACATCTGTGGGAGGTCATCTGGGTAGCTGATGGTCTCACACCTGTGAACAACCACCCAAACCACTCTCTTTTAGCTTATTATTGTGCTTTGGCATTTAAAATGTTAGTGGACAATAGATTAAATACAGCCACAAAACTATCAGAATAACCTGGTAAAGGTGGAATATTTACCTTTTGGGCCGGTAGTCCGGAATAGATCGATCCAGTGAGATTTGGTCGCTCAGCTGTGCGTTGTATCCAAACTGGTGGTACTTAGCCCTCTCTGGGTCCTGGACAGACTCTCTGGAGATTCCTGTGGCTCGGCTGTGCCCTAAGCTAGCATGTCCGTCCTCTAATGAAAGGGGCTTCACCAAACCTGTAAAAGATACTAACATGAGGATGGAATGCAAGCTCGCGCATTAGGCTCTGTTGGTGTCAAAAAGTACGAAAATAAGCAAATAATTATGCTTATAAAATAATTTTAAGGAAAATGAACGCTTCTTTTTCTTGATCTCGTCTTTCAATATGATTACTTGATGGTGTTCAAAGACATGAGTTTGCAGTTTGACATCCATGAAAAATCTCAAGGTTATTGTTACACTCTGAAAAGAATGACGGTGGATACCGTCGGTGGACAGGCATGAGTTCCCTACAGTCGACCCACAAAGCGTTCAGGCAACAGCCGACTATCCTTTGACCCAAAAAAAGTCACCCAGAACAATAAACAGCATAAACACAACGTATCGATGTATCTGACACCATTTATGAGTGCTTATTCCCTTTCACCGTGTATTACCTTTCACCTGTGTTGCACGGGCATCTGCAGGTTAGACACCGTATGTTGACCTTCTTCCTTACCGTTCAGTTGATGGAAAACTATGTTTTCGAGGTGCTCGAGTCTCTCCAGAATTGCCTGCTTATCTACAAAGTTAGATCTCCGGTAAGTTATAGTCTCGATATTTTCTCCGCCCCTTAGCAGTTCCATTGAACGATCCTGAATTTTGCAGTACACCGAAAACAGTACAATCCCCACGAACACAAAAATATTGACAGTCAACAAAGTTTTTATCCGCCGTGGCACAGCCATGAAATCTAGTAGGTAGTTTCAAATCGACAGCATCTACCGGTGGTAGAGAGAAACGCGCTCGCTAAGTTTCGACCGAAGATTCATTCTGTGAGTGCACAAAGCCATCTCGTCCCCGTTAAACTGGAGCTGTTATTCAGCACCATCATCGCAAAGACAGTGTATCTCCGAGACAAACAGTGAGTCGTAGCAATCGCTCCACCTCCGTTGTACAGCGTCCTCGCTCAAGTGATCTAAAAGTATGTGGGAAGAAAACACCAGCATCGGATTGTCTACCTGCCACATCAGCAGCAAATCATCTCTCTCTCTCTCTCTCTCTCTCTCTCTCTCTCTCTCTCTCTCTCTCCCTCTCCCTCTCTCTCGCTCCCTCTCTTTCTCTCTCTCTGGCTTGTACAAAAACTCACAAACACACGCAGACAAGAACACATAAACAGAAGCAACATATCACAAATTTGTGCTTTCCAATCGTAATTACTTAATTGTTAATAGACAACTAAACAGATGCCTCAGACAGGCCTACCTAGTAATTTCATACTGTCAATAATTCATTTTCTTAATTGCTTGAACTGGGTCAATAATGAAGGGAGCAGAATGTCGTCTCAACAGAAGTAGGCTACGAGTTATCATCCATTTCTTCACAGTCAACATATAAACTCAAGCCCGCGATCTAATAATATTTTCAAAACACGGAGCCAACAAGGTCAGTCAGCCTATAGTGGGAGCGTCTGAGAGACCGGTTAAGAAAATGGCCAACTCATCACGCCGTGGGCACACAAGAATACGGTGAAAATGTGCTGATGCCTTTTTTATTTTCGGTTAGTGTGATTTCCCAGGATGGCGCACATGAAGCTTGCCTGTGCTGATCTTGCACAGAGAATCAATGTTGTGCCCCCAGATGCACCCCAGTCCTGAAAAGCGCCCCCTTGTGGTAGCGCGTACAGCCAATTAGAATCAAAAAGTGAAAGATATGGTTTTGATATCGCAACCGAATTGAGCGTAACACCTGTCTCATTATGGCAGGCCGCTTAGAAATAATTCAGACTGTTCTTACACAAACAGATATGAAACACATACACGTTCACATATGCAACGTTCACACACATACTAAAAACTCACATCCACACTTGCGAAATTCTAGTGACTTTCTCGTGACATTCAGTGGTGTTTAAATGGCAGTTTTAAGTGTTTAGTGCCTTATTCTGCTCCTGTTTATTTAAAATGACTAAATTATAAAACGGACTTATGGATCTGATCAAATAGTATCCGAATATACTGAACTGACTTGCTGAAGTATTGACAGGTCTAAGCTTGTTACTTTGTAAGGCTTCAGCGTTTCATATGTGTTTGACATTGTTTCGCATGTGCTCTTCTTTCTCATTTAGACGTTCGAATGTTTGCAATGTTAATGCAGTTAAAATAATTGAATGCCAGGATATACAGAACAGATTCTACATCGGGGGTGTATTTTAGGGCAAGGCTGTACTGTAGCCTGCCACAAAATTGATGTTTAATTGGCCTGAAATGAGGGAGTGGGGGGGGGGGGGGGGTCACGACTGATCTAGGCCCTTCTTCTCATGTTGACGGCGCAGTTTAACACGCTACTGTGAAAATGCCCAACCACTATTACATCATGTTCCAGTGGATGCGCTTGGAGGGAAATCTTGAAAAAGGATGATAAATAAATGCAGTTTCAAACAAACAGCAACACGGGTTTGCTGTCTTCTACTGGGATAATTATGAATTGTTTTAGACACTTAAAATGAACCCTTAATATTACCGCGGTCAGATTACAGATATATGGTAGTTTTGAATAGACTGAGAGCCAACCGTGTCATTAGGTTGACAGTCAAACATTCACTTTTGATACCATTTCCACTTAACATTTACACCCCGCATAAACGTACAATGTGTATTGTTGCAGCCTTTCAAATGCACATAAATGACTAATACATCATTATTATAAAGATGCTGTGGTCTATCATAGCCTAATGTTGCTTCTCCACAAAATATGCCAATTGCGTAGTTCACCAACAGAGGGCAGTGTTACATACTAATGTAAGCCTGCTCTCGTGTTAATTTATTCGGTGTCTATTTGGTCACTGTTACTCACCAAAAATGACTAATTATCTGGGTCTTACATGACAATATTAGAGGCACCATGATCATCGTCGTCGTAAAGGCAGCAACTGAGTTACATGGTTCAACATCTACGGTATTCTGCATGACTAATGAGCCTTATCACTCATTATAAATCATGGCCTATCTTGTGACGTGAACCCGAGGCCTATTACGTATTCAAGTGACACGTGCGACCATATCACGCAGCTCTAATTCTTCAGTTCCTCGCGCACTTCTCATCCGGTGTTTTCTCTTCTTTTACTCTGCCTTCAGGGGGGAAATTGAGAAGGGACTTCGATGAGAAAGGACGTGCTTTTCATAACACATTAGACTAGACTTGACATACATCATTGGAACAAACTGAACAGCGTACTAAATTAATTTGTTCTCTCTTCAGTGTGAATGTGACAAGAGAACAATGCCAGTCTGGACATTGCGCAGATGTCGGCAGTCCCTCACGAGCCACATCATTACAAGGTCGAGCCTGAAGTGTGTCTGGCAGCGCCTTTACTGTTCAACAGGTGCTCGACGGTTTTTTTGGCCGTTATTTCTTGACAGCCTCGGGGTAACACGCCTCAACTGAGCACATAATTGGACTTGACTCATACACGCAAGAATCCAAAATAACTTTTAAAATAATGTGTGGACAAATGAAATGTGAAATACGCGGACAACACTACTATTTAAGTTAATGGAAAAGTTTATTTATCCAATATGTTCCATCTTATCCACACATGGCCCTCTGGGTGACAGAGTATAGTCACGCGAAAGGAAAGAGTTTGTCAAAGGATTGTTGCTAAATGCAGACTAAACGCGATTTAAATGTATACGTTGCAGCAGATAGTTCAATGGACTAAGTAGGCATAACGTACGTAATAACGTAGGTTTTTCTATATATGAAAATGGCAAACGACAAGAAGTAGTCAGTGGCGGCATTTGTATGCAGGGTCACTAAGGTCCACCCAGCCCCCTGCTGCTGTCAAGTCGATGATCATTTGAGCCACTTCCGCGCATGCTTGGCGGAAATACGTCAGTTGTGCAAGCAATTGGGATTTACTGTACCAACGAAAATGCAATACATTTCGCAATGTAGGACGAAGTGGGAAGTGGGCTTTAAATGTAACGTGAAACACGTTTAGAAAAACGGTTTTCATTAGATCAAAGCGTGACACATAATGTCCAGTCGCGCGTTATGGAGTGAAGTATTCGAAATTGGACTAAACAGCGACTCACTAAAAAGACGATTCGTTCTCTGGATGGGGTTTGCTCAATTTGATGGATGGTTTCGCGTGAAAGGCTAACCACAAAGTAAGATCTTATTCGTCGTGGATTTCTTAGTAAATCATTCAGCGTTCACTGCCACAAGTAGGCATGCTTAGTTTTTTGTCTTATTGTCCTATAGGCTACGCTATGTGTCGACGGTAAAAGCGTGAGGAGTTGCTACACATGTAAAAGCTGTTTATGTAAAATGTGTAGGCGAACCGTGACATCCATAAATGCACATACAGCCGGTTTTTTACCGTAGACGTCTGATCGTGAAGGCTGTAATGCGATGACGAACACGTTGCCCGACATGATCAATCTTTTGTCTGACAGTCGCTCTACTGCGGTGGACAACATTGCAAACAAAGTTCCAAAAAAGAGAATTCACAAATAACGAACTGTAGCAAAGTAACATAGTCATGTGATGTATTGTCATTGTTGTGAATCAGAAATGTTACACTTGATGCATTGGTATTTATGTTAAATGTTTACAAAGTGTTTGATGTAAACAACCTTCGTTCTGATGTTATCCTCTCTCACATTGGCTTAGGTTGCAATATTGTTCAAAATATCAGATCTACGTCCCTTGAGAGACGGAAATCATGGATGGGAAAATAAAACGCTGTCGGAGGTCAAGATCGCAAAGGGACCGCGTGCGGAGAAAAGACTCTATTGATAACGTCCAAAACCGGAGTCCTTCGTCTGGATCCGACCGTGGACAAAGTCCTTTCGGGAATAAGGCCCTACGAAATGACGGAAAACATACTAATTTGCATCATGACCGCCACCCACGTCCTCCTAGGAAGAAGAGACGAGGTTCGGGGTGTCGGGAAGAGGACATTATTGATGGGTTTGCCATATCCAGTTTTTTGAGTCTGGACAATCTAGAGGTGAGTCCTGTTGTTTTCGGTTTGTGGTGTAAAGAAATAAGGTCTCCGATGTGTGTAGTTACATGGATAGGCTGTGACCCGGTGTCATGTTGACTCGAACTGTGCGATATAGGCAATATATCAATATAGGAACTTGATCCGGTTCTCACCGTTTGAAACGGAAGCAGAGATAAACGGATGTTTCGGATAGTTGGAGCCTTGTTTGAGAATGCGATCTAGATGAGATATACTGTCCTGTTTTAGAAGAACCCGTGTTTGAACTCTCTGTCACTCCCTCAAGTGGAATGACATGGTAACCCCACACCCTGGCGTAAGAACCCTCAACCTTATCTGTTATGAACAGACACCGGGGAACGTTCTGAAGAAAGTCACAAGTTCTAAATAGCTTCATGAAGACGCAGCATTTTCTGTGATTCTGTAGTGAATCGAATCGGAACTTATACAGACTATTAATAGTGTTCTTAGAACACCAGGGGCAATTGTTTTTCTCGGTTCCTTCTGCCAGATGGTGATCCGTACAACGAGACATGAATGGTTAGTGACAGTGAATGATATTCTGCTGTAACGAAACAGAGGTGATTCATAGCCTGGCTGACTGGAGTCTTTATCCAGACAATCAATACAGTCATTCAGACACCTCATAAAAAGAAAGCTTTCTAGACAAACTGATGAACTCCAGAGGAAGGGGAAGAAGACAGTCTCGTATATTTTGACGTTTACTTCTCAGAAACGGAACGACCAGGCGCATGCACAGTCGATACATGAAAGGTTGTTTTGGAAACAGATTGAATCTAATCCCACTTCAACCGGTATTGTGAAACCTGAAAGTCTTTATCTGACATAGTAGCAAGATGCTCAGTATGTCTTCCTAGTAACCCTAAACAAGCCCAGAAGTAGCAATCTGATTGGCTGTTATTAAATTGTTTTCTCTGGCTCTGCATCTGACAAACATGAAGACAGGAATGGATTTCTTTTTTTTTTTTTAGCTGGTTTGGTTTCTATTGAAATATTTATACATAACATTTGATTTCTAACAACGTACACACAGTGCGTATTAACAGCACAGCAGAAGAGGAGAAAACGGAGAAAAGGATGTTTCTAATAGCGTTTCAAAGCTGTGCATGTTTAACCCAGTTGACCCTGGACATATTTTCAAGCTGTGGCGATCGGTTTGGGAAACACCTCCAATACGATTGAAAGACAAACTATCTCTACAAGGGAAACCTTGTTAGCGCTATAATGATTTTTTTTTTTAGCTTGTTGGCCTAGCAGCTTCCACAATGAACTCATTCAGTCCCCTCGTAAATGAGTCAATAATGGGAAAGGCTTCCTAATCCAATCCGTCTTTAACCAGTAACCCAGGGGTGTCCAATCCTGGTCCTCCAGGGCCACTGTTCTGAAAGGTTTCCGATGTTCCCCTGCTGCAGCACACCTGATTCTAACGAATGGGTCGTTATCAAGCTCTGTGGAAGCCTCATAATGATCCGTCAGTAGAATCAGGTGTGCTGGAGCAGGGAAACATTTAAAACTTTCAGGACAGTGGCCCTTGGTGACCAAAATTGGGCCCCCATCAGTAACCCTCTGTTGACTGAGACATTATATTCTCCATCGTTGTTATTCCCCCAATTTATCCCTGCGAGACAGCGGCCCCAAGGCCTCAAACGTACAAATATCTTTACCTACATTTCATTAACGGCAATGAATCGATCCCCACCTGTGCGAGGAGGGAAGAACGTAGTTTAAAGACGTAGAAGCTACATCCCAACAGAGGATGAATTATGTTTGGGTTGGAAAATGGTTTTATTTCACTCTCAGCTCCGTCTAGTTCAATATGTAAGACGTGTCAAACGTATGGACGGAATTACAGAGTGGAAACGGGAGGTCAACTCTTAGCAGTTTCAGAGTGTGTTCTACTGCGAGACGTGCAACACCTATAATTTACGAAGCGCTCCAAAAAACAAAGTTGTTTAGAACCCAGTTTGCATCCCTTGGAATCATTATCGTAAGTCTCGTGGTTTCAAACACATTTTCAAACGTTTCAAAAACTTCAAGAGGGGGTTGTTATTCAAGAACAAGGCCTGTCAAATGGAATTGGAATTGCGTAAACTTTCTTTGACCCTAGTTCTTGTCAGTGAGAATCCAAGAGACAATGATCTGGAAAACGTGAAAAAGGCCACTGGGATCTAGTGGAACACAGTGAGAGGACGTACTTGCCTTTGGAATGCCCAAACAGATAGGATACTGCCTGCTGATAAGATGTTTTCAGATCAAGTGTAAGACGACGTTGACAGCAGTTGATTATGAGCGTGTCCATGTAGGTCCTCGGTCAGGGTTCTCTCGCATGAGCCCTGCTCGAGGAAAGTCTATGTGCGAATGTGATAAGAGCTTGAATGAGACGCTTTGTCTCTTTGCACAGTGTTCTGTGCCAAAAGCCATGTTCCTTGTGTCTCTGGAGGGAGGAGCGGAGTGCAGAGAGAGAGAAGGAAGACAGAGAGAGAGAGAAAATGTAGAGAAGGCAGCTAGAGAATCAAAGAAGCCCTACAGAGGAACAGTGACTCGAGTTCACAATCTCATTTTGTCGCACGCGGGATCCGTTTCGGTTTCTCTCTTGGGTTGTATCGTGTAGTTGGTCGTTTCTCTCTTTGGCAAAGGGCTGTTTAAATGGTGGTCAGGAACAAGTCTTGTGTTTGGAGCTCCGGAGCTGGGTCAAACGCAAAGGGTAGGGGCTGGTTGCAGGGGTTTGTATCGGTATTATCACTGGTGAAGGGTTGTAATGATCTGTGATGGGGGTGCGCGGGGAGCCTTGATGCCTTGGAGCATGTGCTCTGCAACCTTTTGTGGGTAAAAACGCGTGTGTTGGGGAGCGAGGTGCCGGTCCGCGGTTCTCTGTGGTTGATATTAGGCTTCTACCACAGCTTCGCCTCTTCCCTTCTGTTCTGCGGCTCTCTTGTCGGGCGCTCTCTATCGTTTGTCTCCGCTCTCTCTGCCCCTCCACGTTCCTCGCTCTCTTCTCCTCTTCTCTTTTCCTCCATCTCCTCTCTCCCCCCTCTCTCCCCTCTCCTCCTCGCACCTCCTTCCCTCGTCTCCCCCGCTCCCCTCCTCCCCTCTCTCCCCCCTGCCACCTCGCCCCCCTTTTATGATGACTGAGCTCTGGATTTCACCGGATAGAATTTCATTAATACTAAATCTGGGATTAGTCATTTGTAGAGCGAGCTGTCAGACGGTGACTTGTGTTTAGATATCCTGCCTCCAAGCTGACGTTCTGACGCCTCACCTTTTCATAAATAAACGGGTGGCGTTTGATGTGCTACCCGGGTTTTGTGGTGTTTGGTTCTCAGTTTACCGGGCCCCCTCCTCTGGGTAGGCACGGGGGGGGGTCATCCCTTCTCTCCTCCTATCCAAGGCAGGCGTAGCGTGTACACACACACACACCTCTACGCTGACAGGTGTAAAGTCATGTAGCCGTGTAGACTTGCCTGTGTGCGTGTCGGTGTTCACTGCTGCGTTCCATGGTGTTTCACCACCAACGCATCCACTCTGTTTCCAGACAAGCTTCTATGTACGGCCCTGGCATACGGGATCAGTCTAGTGGGCCTGCATCCAGCTCCAGGCACTCATTGATTTAGCTCTGCATTCAGATGACTGTATTGCCGTCTGTCTGTGTCCAGTCTTGTCCTAGTGATGGTGAGGGTGGTGGCTTCTGTCAGAGATGGTGAGGGTGGAGGCTGGTGTGTTCTGTCAGAGATGGTGAGGCTGGTGGGTTCTGTCAGAGATGGTGATGAGAACATGTCTCAGGTAACACTGCGAAGGTCAGGTTTCACCGCAGCTAACTTCAGCTCACCACACACTGCAAAACTTGCACTGTGAAGTGGGCGCACATACGTTCTCGTGTGTCTTGTTTGTGTGTGTGTGTGTCACACACACAAGAACGCGCACACACACGCACACACATGCACGTGTCCATACATGCATGTTGGTGTCTGTGTGTCCTGCAGCAGCCCTTGGCCTTTGGCCCAGAAGCAGAGAGACAGGAAGCAGGCCGCTTCAGACTCTGCCTCCACGAAGCCCTCTGTGATTTCCCTTTCTTTGTTTCCAAAGCTTGTCTGCTGTAGCTGTAAATAAACCTTCCCCCTGTTGCCCCTTGCTCCGCCTCCCTCCCACAGGTCACCACCATGCCTGCTGCCCATCCAGCCAGTTGTGCTGAGGAGTGGAGAGATGCAAAATGTGGTGTGAATGACTGTGTGTGACCTCAATCCTGTGGCTTCATAATGACTGTTGGCCTCCTTTTACCGTTTAGTCCTGATAAGTAGGCCTATCCACAGTGAATGGTGCTGTTCCAATTTTAGAGTTCCAATTTAGAGGGAGAGGAAAATTCTCTCTCTCTCTCTTACTCTCCATCTTTTCTTCCTCTCTCTCCATTCCACTCCTTACCCTCTTTCTCTCTCTGTCCCTGCACTCTCTCCTTCTCTCTCCCCCCCCCCCTTCGCTTGCCCAAGTTTCACTCTACAGGTACAGCGCAAGAAATGGCTGACGAACTCCAAGTCCAAGGGAGTTTTCTCGTTGGATGCTGATGCATCTAATTGGATCGTTTTAGCGCTTCGACGGCTGTAAAAGCAAGACGCTAACGCTAATTAGCGGTTATTACATATGGATCATCCAACCTGGGTAGTTAGCATATTTCCGTGTAGCAAAGCAGCGACGGTAAAGCAGAAGGGTGGATGGCAGTTTCCAATCGTGACAGCGTGATGACAAGATAAAGCTCTTGACAAGAGGGAGTGGAAGATTCTAGAAAGCTACCAAAGTCCCTCAATCGTGTTTCAGGTGTTTCCTGTGATCATCCTATGACCTATGATCAGGTACCTCCAGGAGGTTCCTTGACACACGGTGGGATGATCATTTCCTGACAGCTTCTCACGGCATCTAGTGAACGTAGGAACTGCTTCTTTGCAACACAGAGTTGGCACTGAAGGTTCAGACTTGATGAGCCCAGGGCCGACTCTGGATGAATGACGGCAAAATAATCGGTAGTTCTTGGATGGTTGGACGTATAGCTGTTTGTCGGCTTCCACGGACAAGCTGGGACGAGTCGGTCGGGATGTCTGAGGGCTGTCAAATATTTCAGGAGCTCTCCCATGGTCGTCGACCATGATGTTCAGACGTTCAGATTCTGACAGAGTTAAGGATTTCCAGTCTGCCAGACACTAGACATTCACACCTGGTATTATCAGGATCGCAGTCTGTCAGATGATGACTGGAAGTGGTGTGTGTTTATGTGTGTGTATTTGTTTGTGGATGGATGGGTAGGTGTGTATGTGTGTGGATTGGTAGGTGTGTTTGGACGGGTAGTGTAGGTGTGTGTGTGTGTGTGTGTGTGTGTGTGTGTGGATTGGTAGGTGTGTTTGGACGGGTAAGTGTATGTGTGTCTGGGATTGGCAGGTGTGTATGTGAGTGTGGATTGGCAAGTGTGTGTGTGTGTGTGTGTGTGTGTGTGTGTGTGTGTCTAATATATGGCTGAAGGCTGAGATGCTAACTAAGCTGATTCTCCAGCTAAGCAGCATGTCTTATCTATGGATTTACAGCATGCAGATTACAGATTGCTGCATGAACTGTAGCTAATGGACCCAACACTGCCATGTTTTATAACATCAGAAGGATTCGTGCCCAGAAACCAGGGGTAGTATGAATTAACGCTTAACACGTTGATCCATACATGTCTTTAAATCTATATACAGAGTGCTTTTTTATGTCGGTTCGTTCCAGGATCCCCTGTGATTGCCGTGGCGATTAAGTTCCTGTAAGTGGTGGGGGGGGGGAGGGCGGGAGGGTTTGGGAGGGATCTCCGGGAGCCCCCGGATCGGCGACTAAAATGTAACGCGTCTTGCGTTACGTCCGTCCAAGAGAGCTGTCACGGCAGCGCCGCTTCGTTAATGATTCATCGCAGGTTATGGCAGGCCAGAGACCGAAAGCACTTAACGGACGGCCATTAGGACGATTGCATTGCCCCTTTTGCACACCTCCCCTCCCCTCCCCCGTGCGACGCAAATAGGATTTGAATAGCATAACCCCCCGCCCTCCCCCAGCCCCCAGTATCTCTTGTCCTTTGTGAATGGGTTTTTGAAGAGTGGAGGGCGGACCGGTGAGAGCTGATAGCTGGAGGCTTGTTCGCTGGAGGTCCCTGAACACTTCATCATGTCTTTATGGAGGATGACTGGAACATATCCTGACTGTTAACACTGCAGATTACTGCACCGCTGCTTGACAGTGTGGGGCTGTTTGACAGTGTGTGGCTGCTTGACAGTGTGGGGATGTTTGACAGTGTGTGGCTGTTTGACAGTGTGGGGCTGTTTGACAGTGTGGGGCTGTTTGACAGTGTGGGGATGTTTGACAGTGTGGGGCTGTTTGACAGTGTGGGGATGTTTGACAGTGTGGGGCTGTTTGACAGTGTGGGGCTGTTTGACAGTGTGTGGCTGTTTGACAGTGTGGGGCTGTTTGACAGTGTGGGGCTGTTTGACAGTGTGGGGCTGTTTGACACTGTGGGGATGTTTGACAGTGTGGGGCTGTTTGACAGTGTGGGGCTGCATGACAGTGTGGGGCAGTTTGACAGTTGGGCTTAGCAAGCAGGATACTCCTTCTTTACCTGTGGATGGCTGCTGTCAGACCAGTAATCAGGGGATTCAGTTGAGATTACTAGATCCATTGTCTCGTACACAAAGCTCGGCTCCTTCATAACCCAGGAATTACCCTGGATTTCACCCCGCTGACTGGAAAAGGGTGTGTGTTTTCGCCGCAGTTAGAAATAGAGAGCTGATATATAATTTATTCATTCGCTCAATATCCCCTCCTCCCCCCTTCCCCAATCTGTAATACAGAGCTGTTTTAGTCAGGAGGTATGTTTCTACGTCCCTCCGCCCTAGTTTCCCAGCATGCCCTGTCACTCGAATGAGGCACCAGCTTCTCCCGGCAAAGCGAGCGGTGATTATTTTGATCAGTGTACTCCGGTAACGACGCGGGGAGAGGTGGTAGAAAGGGAACGAGACGTTATTCACCACACTCTGCCGGGGTTTTTCAGGCGCGCCATGAATATTAATATCACTATGGCAATGGCTGTGGAGATTAGCTCAAGGTAACACCACCGTGGCGTTCTCTTCAGCGAGGGCGGAAGGCTGGAGAGGACGGCAGAACCCAGCAGGGGAGGTTCACACGTGCTAGCTGACTGTGGATTAGCTGTGCTTCCATCCAACAGCAGGATAGCAAGCCCAACAGGCCCCTGGGGGCCTCTCGGGGGACCGTGTTTGCCGTTAACGCTCATTTCGAGGCGCCTCCGTAATCGCCGAGGCATCTGTTGAGATCACCTGCGATTATTTGTTGCCGGGTTTTGTTTCAGGGGAGGGCTGTGCTGTGCTTGATGGCAGGTGTGGCAACAGAGCAGTAAGACACCCGCCCCCTCTCCCCAGCCCCCCTCCTCCCCCCCGGTTCCCCCCCCGCTCCCCCCACACTGCCATTCCCCCCCACAGGCTTTGGCTGTTGTCCAGGCAGGCTGGCTGAACATGGGGCTCTGAGTCCAGACCCCACAGCCTGACAATGGGCAGCAGCTGTCCACCCATATTCTGTCTCATAGCCTCAAAGGATATGACCTGAATCCACACACCCTGCTTCGCCCTGCCGTGCAGTGGGTGTCGCTTCAGTTCTTTTGTCTCAAAGATCTGTGTTTTTATTGATTTCTTCTTTTTTTTCCCCCTTTCACGACCTCTTCTCTTTGTGACTCCTTTTCCTTTTGGTGACTCGGTGTCGAAGCCTCGACACCAAACAGAGTCGTTGGCCTCCTGTCTGCTTTGTCTTCCCTCCTGTGCTCTCTTCACATTCTCTTCACATTTTGCAACTCCCCCCCCCCTAAGGGTCAAAAAGGTCCCACCTTCAAGCCTGAAATAAAGCAGATGAATTTCAATGTCTACCCTGTATCCTTTTGACCACCGAAACATGCGGCCATGTTGCACATGCATTGTTTTGTCTGAGTTCAGTCAAGCACGTACAATCTAAATGACTCATTGTGGGCGAGCGCGTGTTAAACATAGTGGTAGGTCATTCTGACCCTTGTGGTAAGCAGCTTCTTCTCTCATTCCCCGCTCTCTCGTAGCTGGCTCTGAGGAAGAGGAACAAGAGTCTGCGGCCCCAGCAGGGGCAGCGGAGGCCGAAGACCGAGAAGGCCCTGGCCCCCGCCAACGGTTTCCACGGCAACGCGCCGGACACGGAGACGCCGCCGCCGCCGGTGGAGGAAGAGAAGGAACGAGGGAAGATGAAAGTCGGCGCCAAGAAAAACAAGCAGGTGAGCCACAGGGCTGAGACTGGTCTGGGTCAGGATGTGGTGGTGGAGATGTGGAAGTGTGACAAGACAAGGCAGGGAGAGACAGAGAAAGACATGCAGCGAAGGGGCCAAGGCTAGATTTGAACCGTGGCTCGCTCGTCTGGGGAATCTAGCGTTGACTAGCGTTCTGGTCGTTAGATGGAGACCTGGTCGTGAGTCGTCATTACAACCAAAGGTTCCAAGTTCTCTTTATCGTCCTTTTCAAGATTTCTGTGAAGCACTATCACTCTCGCTCTCTCAGAGGTGTTAATCGAAGCCACTAGTTTCTCAATGAGGTCGTTCCTGTCGCTTTTTTTTCCTCCAAAGCTTCACATCCACTCTGTGTAATCGCTTCACACAAGTCTCTGCGGTACAGGAAGGAAAAAGGGAGCCTAACAGGAAATGAGGTCCAATAAAGATCTGTGATGAGAGAAGATGAGGTTTGTGATGAGCTTCCTCCTCAAGGCAGGATGTGTCTGCGTGTCTCTATTATTATTTTATTTATATTTTTGAAGAGAGATACACACAAGCACTTAATTATGCTTTTTTTGTCTGGATCAGCTTGGCAAGATAAGCTCTACACAGGAAATACCTTTTTTGGGGGGAGGGGGGAGATAAGAGATTCTCACACACACTGAAATACCTACACCTCCGCTTTTTGTCTGGAACTGCTTGGCATGATCAGAACGACCCTGGAGATACACAAAGGATGCAAGTACACCAAGAACTGTATGGTGACCTGTGCTAGTTTGCCACGCTCTTTTAATGGCCTGGCCCAGGTTAGCTAACCTGAAACACGACATGCTGAACCTAATAACAGAAAGAGCCCGTGGCAAAGTCTTATTCAAATATTTTGCGAAATGACACGACGTTGTACGTCTCTTAAGCCATTAGGCACGTCACCTTTTATGATGCATGTCTGATCAAAGCCAGACACGTTTATTTACTAATGTGAGGATCTGTGTGGAATCAAGGGCTATGAGTGTTGTTTCTGTTCGTGAGCAAGAAGAGTTCAAAGCAACTGTCAGGATCGAAGCTGATTCATCAGAGCGAGCTTACTTTGCTTTCCAGGAAGTGTTACACAAAACACGGTTTTCCAGGCCTCCCCCTCGCTTGCATATTGACGATACATTTAGTCTACAGCTGCACATTCCTACTGTACTTTATTAGTCCATGACGTCAAAAAACATTCAGATTAAGTCAGTCGCTGTCGTCGTGAACCTACGTTCGCTCTGCGAACTCGACATGAACACGTGTATTTAACCGTGCATTCGTTTGGCACACAAACGAACATGTATAGACACACATGCATGCTCACACGCGCACAGATGCCGTGAGAGACAGACAGTGTTTCCTGTCTTGAACTAGCACTCGTGACACCGTCACGCTCTTACGGGGATAATGCGCTTTGTATTATGAGAGACTCCCAAATCGATACATTATCAGACAGTTCCTGGTTCATTACCAAAGGCTGCCAAGCGATTAATCAATGTACCGTTTCCTTTTCCGTTTGTCCTGAAACAATTTGCCGAGGCTTTGGGTGGTCAATATCTGAGAAATAACATACATTTACTGCATAGATTTATTTTGATTTCAAGGCCATTCTGTCAGTCAAATTGCAAGTGCAGCCTACTGTACGTGCGCGTGTGTGCGCGTCATCCTTTGGGATTTGGCACACAATCGAATCAGCCATGTATTTATGTGGACTTGACTGAACAAACATCCATTCTCCGGTAGAGAACTGGGTCCTTGTGCTGTCTGTCCTAGGCTTCCGGAGTCTGGACAGGATCTCAGCTTGGTTTCAATCAGGTTAACTGTGTCTTTGAAACAGATGTCCTTCCTGATATTCTTGTGTTCTGCTAGAATGTTTCATTGTCACCCTCTGCTGGTGAAAGCATAGATAAACAGGAAAAAGCGTTGCTCGTTGTTGAAACATGGTCAACTGTACGCCAGTTGCAAGACAACTGTGCGAAGTTAAGATTCGTCCCATGAAAAAAATGTTGCGTATTAACGTGTTCACGTTTACTTAAAGCCACTGTCAAATGTTCTACCATCAATCGTTCACTACACGAACTTCACTCGTTTTTAGAAGTTTGACAATTACGTGACTCGATACAGCGTGTACAATTCAATACGTATTATGGTATTATGATATTTTGAACTTTTTCAGTGGAATTTTAAATTAAATTGACATATTTGTTTCCAAAACATTCAATATTCTGAATAATTTTCTTTGTTGTACATAAAATTGAGTAAACTCAAAGTTCACGCGATGTTTGCGAAAGCACGCATGAAGCAGAACAAATCGCACGCAGGTAGCTCAACCAATAGGATCAAACGGATGTCGTCTTGGAATTTTTTTTTTTTGCCTTAACTCTACCATACATATTGTAAAAAACAAAAAATCGTATTCTGATATATTGTTCCACGATATATCGTTGAAACCCTACTTGTTTTCCAGGGAGCTCAGAAGAGCCGGAACAGAGCTGAGGTCACCAGGCTGGTCGGTCTGCCACAGAGAAGTAGCTCCAAAGACCCTCACAGTGAGGTAAGATCATTTCACCTGCATCCCACACAGACCGTAACAACAACAATCAACCACTGATTCGTTTAGCTTTCGTCAAGCGGCGTGCAGCGGGGGATTTGAACCCACAACCTCTTGATCTGCAGTCAAGAGCTCATACGTTTTTACTACACTCATTCCCGCCACAAGTCTGAACCTAAAAGGCTGATTCAACCTCAGAGAATAGACAGATACGGTCTCCTTCAATGAATCCAACTCTTGTTTTGTTTCCACAGACCTCATTCTCGGGACGGGGATATTCGGTGAGTTACCTCAGCTCGGTCTGCCGTATGAGTATGTTTAGCTTGTGTTTTTCACCTCGCTTTCACCCATCGTCTCCGGAGGAGGGGGGATCCTTCACTGAATTGCTCCTCCCGAGGTTTCTTCCATTTTTTTTCTCTCTAGTGATTTTTCAGGGGGAGTTTTTCTTTGTCTTCCTTGAGGTTTTAGGTTGGTTGAGGGACAGTTCTATGGGTGTATGCGAATCCCTCTGTGACGTGGCTTGTAAAAAGGGCTGTTGAAGTCAACTTTGATTTGATTTGATGCCATCCGGACCCCTCCCTAATCTGACATGCGGGTAAGGCTGCGGGTTTAACCGAACACTTTTACAGGCTAGTTATTTCACTGGATGACATGTCCTGTAAGCTTGGAAATATAACAGATGTCAGACAGTGGAATTTCGGATTGCGGGGTGTGCGTAATCTTGACATGCTGACAGTGAACAGAGCTGGATCCATTAGTACTCAGAGGGGGGTCGGGGTGCTGATGTGGCGTGGGGGGTGGAGGGGAGAGAGAGGGTGAAGGGGGTGGGGAGAGGGTGGGGGGGGAGGTTCAGTGTGAACTGCCTGGATGATGTTCAGCTCACCGCACTCTGGCCTGTGGCGTTGGACTTGATTAATGGTCCCATAGCAGTTAAAGGAACAGCTGTCACCATAAATGAGGTGACAGAATGAATGCGAGTTAATCCCCCCTCCTCTCTCTCTCCCTCTCTCTGACCATCTCTTGCTGTCTCTCGCCCTCGATCTGTCTACTTCCCCTCGTACACAAAGATGTTGGTGATTGGTGACCAGGTTAAATCTTACCTGACGTGTGAACATGACTTTGAAGTTTGAGATGACTCATCTAAAGTTGGTTTTCCCTCTTGTTTGCTCCCGCAGTGTGACAGCGAAAGCAACGTGGACGACAACGTAAGCAAGTTTCCACCTGACATTCAGTCCTTGCAGCAGATCGTTTAGGAACAAATGTTGCGGCGCATTTCACGACGCGTGGCATTTTAAACAGGAAGCAAGAACACCCCACTTTTACGACCGGTTTATCCCTTACTGCACATCACCCCATGTCCTAGTCGGAGGAGGAGAAGGAGGAGGAGGAGGAGGAGGGGGGTGGCGGTGGTCATGTGACCTGGCCTGGCTGGGTTGTGTAGAAGAAGGGTGGAGGGCCCCAGATGGCAGGCAAGGATGGCAGCCGGCCTCTCTTATTGCCAGGTCAGGACAGGGTAAACACTCCGTGTCTCTGTGGTGGGCCACTGACAGACGCTGTGTCTGGGTTCGTACAGGAATCAGCAGCCATACTGTAACACAAGGTTGATACTGATCATATTAATATCAACATTTGGTCGGGTAATAATAGCAATTTTAATCATAGTAATTAGACAGCCCTGTAGATATAAACCTTACACAGAATCTGGTGTACTTGGAGAGAACAAGTACAGGCTGTAAAAGTTCTAGAAGTTCCAATTGATCTTAACTGTGACTCACAGGAGCCTAGATACAATCAGTCTGATTGGACGCTCTGCATCCCCATAACAACGTATTCCTAATAAGGTCTGGAAGCCATCACCAAGCATTTACATAGAAGGCCCACCTTTTCCGACGTGGCTTGAAATGGCTTTGACAGGTTGAATGAGGACACTCAGAAACAGCTTTAGTCTGGTGTCACAGGGTAGCTTAGTTGGATGCATGATCTTATTGGACATCGTTGGCCACGATGGGGTATTGGAGCATGCTTAGTGAAGCGCACAGACCGAGGAGGGAGTCAAGTGTTTTAGCGCATTTTAGTCTACAGCTGTTGAAGGAATTCACTTTAAAGTCTGTGAAACCAGCATGGCACCACCATATGTGGGGGATAGTGCAACTAATTCCACATTATGAAGACATAAAAAAAAGGAAAATCCTTAAACTGTGAGTAGTATTTGGATCCTAAGTGTAATATTCTATCAGAGTAGGGTAAAGTATTGACAGTTACTTGATAGGAGTATTGATTTCCTTTTTCTTTTTCACACTCTTCTCCAGGTCTCAGGGGTTGACGCTGACAAGCTGTTCACGTTACGGATAACGTTTGGTAAAAAAATCCATATTTATTTTGAGCAAATACTTGCTTCATCGTGACATAAAAGTACCTATTACCTTCATTAATAATAATGAGCACCGTGGATGCGTAAGATATGCTGTTGTTTCATTCTGTCTGGGCACGGGTGGACGAGACCTGTGTGCTGTATGATGTATTGTAAATGAAGCTGAAATGTTAACATAAAATGTGTGCAAGCTAGGCAGAGTGATATGTTGTGGTTTTCTCACATAGCTGAGGTGTTACCTTGTAAGGGCAGCAAATCATTCAGGCTGTCTTCAATAGCACCACATATTCAACTCAAAGCCTGTTTTGGACTATGTGGTCACATTTCACTTCATTTGACCTGCAAACTATCTCTGATAGGCGCATGCACGCACCCACACACACCAACCACCCCCCCCCCACACACACACACACACACACGCGCACACACCGCACACCACACACAGACCAACCCTCCCACACACACACACACACCAACCCCCACGCACGGACACACGCCACACACCACACACACGCTAATCCCAATGGCGGTGAGAATCTTTTCAAGCTGAGCCAGGGGTTTAATGTGCCTTGTGAAAGCGATTAGAAGGTTTCTGTTTAACTCTTCCTATTCTCAAGCTGCTTGTGGTGGGCTTATGAGAGAGGCATTTGTTTTGGGGAGTCTTCTGTTGATTCAGCTGGAAGCTGACTGGCAGGCAGTTTGAGCATCATGGCAATATGCTGAACACACGACTCTCTCCCTTGCCAACAACTCCATGCCCATATTGCTAAGACCACAAAAAGTTTCAAACTTTAGTTTTTTCTGATCAAAAACAGACAATTGATTTTTATTGCAGGTAGATAATGGTTGATAACTCTCTTTTTCTTATATCTCTCACTGTCTCTTCCTCTCCCTCCCCTTTTTCTCTTTCTGTCTCTCTCTCTCACCCACATTCGTCTTTCCCCCATCTCTCTCTCTCTCTCTCTCTCTCTCTCTCTCTCTCTCTCTCTCTCTCTCTCTCTCTCTGTCTCTCTCTGTGTCTCTCTGTCTCTCTGTCTCTGCCTCTCTCTCTCTCTCTCTCTCTCTGTCTCTCTCTGTCTGTCCGTCACCCCATTCGTCTTTGTCTCTATCTTCTCTCTCCCCCTCCCTCTCAGAGTCTCCAGCTGACCTCCAGCAGACCCCAGACGTGCCCAGCACCACCGCCTCCTCCAGGGTGTCTGGCCTGCAGCGCAGCCAGGAGCAGAGCAGCGACGCTCCCTTCGCCCGTCCCGCGCCCAGCCCCAGTCCCCGGCCCCCCGCCATCCCGGCGCCCCCTCGCACCCCTCCGCCGCTGCCTGTGTGCGTGAAGAAGGAGCGGTCCTCCCCCAATGTCTCCGCCCCCCTCCAGACCCTGCCAGGCCTCGCCCAGATCAAGAGAGAACCTCAGGTCTCCTTCTCCCATCCGCAGGCCCTGTTCTCAGGCCTCCACAGCAGGTAACTTGCACAGGGTCTCACTGGCGCCACCTGCAGTATGACAGGTGTCATGGAGGCAGAGTTACAGGCGTATGTGAAAGCCACTCTGACGTTGTTTGTAAAAAGAAATGTATAAAAAAGGGCCATACTAATGAATTTTGACTAGATGTGATGGTTGAATGTTTGTAGTGTGACAGGTGTCATGGTGGACCATGACCCTCTCTGTTCTGTTCTGTCTCAGCAGCCACGGCAGCAGTTTGGAGGGTTCCCGTAAGAGGCCGCACCCTCGCTCCCCTCACCTGGGACGCCACTCGTCCCCGTCTCCCGCCCTGCCCCTGGCCATCTCCGAGCTTCCCGCCCCGCACTACTTCCTGTCAGGCCCGGGGCATCGGCGGGCGGCGGCAGCCATGTTTCCCAGCCCTTTGTCCCTCCCAAACAATGGCATCAGTGGAAACCCAACTGGCAGCGGCTACTCCGGTAGGAAGTGCCCACGGCTCGGGGAAGCAGGGGGGGTTGGGGGAGGGGGTGGGAGTGAGTTTGGGAAGGTCACATTTTCTGGGAGTGCTTAAACTTGAACCTCGGCCCCTCTTTACCCCCTTCCCGCAGAGCATGACCTCCTGCGCCAAGAGCTGAACAACCGCTTTCTGGCGCAGAGTGCAGAGCGAGGAGGTGGACCCGTACCGGGGCCTCTGAAGGCCGAGTACCACCAACACACTCACCAGCACCAGCACCAGCACACCTTTACCCCTTACCCCCCCTGCGGCCCCCCTCCTGGGATCCTGGGCGCACCCTCCGCCCCAACCATGGCCCGCACCGCCAATCTCAACGTAAGTAGCCGTTAGATCACCTACCTCACTCGCGTTCAGGTCGTACAGGGATTTAGTGTGGGAAAACAAGAGAGGTTTTACTTGAGGACTGGAGGCGAAATCATGTTATGTCGTCGTGTATCGACCAGTTTTCTCCAGTGCAGTGTTTTATTGTACCGTCATGTAACGTCTCCTTCCTCACAGACACGTCTGGGCTAGATGAACGCTTATTTCCGCCCACAAGGGGACTTGTAAAAGCTTTTCTAGGGAGGGAGAGCGAGACGCTGTAACAGCCATGACACAGAGACAGCAGAGTATAGGCTGTGTCAATGGAACCTCGGACTCTTTTGACACACTCAATGCTGCTGTCAGACTAAACAAATCTGGGGCAGGAGCTGGGCCTTGTTCATTAAGGTTCTTTTGATGGAGACTAATAGCTCATGTGATTCAATGCGGGTCAATTGGCCCTGGCTCTAGTCCAGAACTTAGAACTTAGAACTCTTTGTGGTTGTTGTCTGACAGTTGGAAAAGTATCCCGTCAAACTGGAAAGCCCGTATTCCAATGTAAGTTCACATGTTGTCTCCTTCTTAAGATGCCTCTATTTAGCACAGAGCTTGTTTACATAATCTAGATTACGACAGGTTAAATGGTTTTATTTCACATCTTGTCTATCTAGCGTACTTGTCTGCACTCTTAGGGAAGCCAGAAAATGAAGACATGCATTCGAAAACAAGTCAAACTTGAACTTTAAAAAACATTCCTTTACACATGGAGTCAGAGTATCAGCCGACCTCTGACCCGACTAAGTGTTTAGCGTGGCTCCAGTATGACTTCCTGTGGTGCGTCCTAGCTAACCTTGGTGTGGTCTTGTCCAGCTCTTCCCTCCCTACCCCCCCGGGACGGCAGGCATGCCCGCCCTGCTCCCTCACACAGCACCCTTCAGCTCTCTGCAAGGAGCCTTCCAGCCCAAGGTCCTAGCCTCTCATTCCTTTCATGTCCTTGTCTGTCTGTGACCCCCCCCCCCCCCCCCCCCCCCCCCCTGTTCGCCTTTGCTGTGTGAAGAAGTAGTTATTGCAGTCGGGCCTTCCTTAGAAATAGAAAAACCACCCTGTCTATTAAGACATCTATTCATAACTCCCCCACAGAGTTGGTTACCGTTAGTGTAATGGTTACCGTTAGTGTAATGTTTACCGCGTTGTTCTGTTTACAAACAATCACCACGACAGCAGCGTCCTAACCATGTGACCTTCGTGTGTCTCCTGATAGGCTCATCCTCTGGATGTGGTGTTGAGACCAGGAGAGATGACTCAGACTCTACCTAGAGTAGGTGTTCCTCCGCCATCGGAGAAAGTCTTATCTATTGTGTGCTGTAAAGAAATGTTGACCCTACTGAACCTGCATTGTTGTTTTATCACTACAGTAGATAAGGCGAAATGGTCTATGTTCTCACTCTTATCTCTTTATCTCTCTCACAGATATCTGATCCATTCAGAGCCTCAAGCAGGGTAAGGGAATGTATTTACATAATGAACGTACAATTGCGGCCGCATATTTAATAATCAAGTACATGGTATGAACGCCTGTCTTCATTCGGTTTTATGATGTCACAGAAGCCTGGGAAGTGGTGTGCAATGCATGCCCAGGTGGCCTGGCAGATCCACCACCAGCAGCAGCGGATGAGGGTAAGCCTTCTGCTCTGACGAGAATTCTAGAACCTACCGTCTCTATCATTCCAATTGAATGGACTGTTTTGATTGTTTTGACTTCCTTGTTTGCGAACAGCACATGCGCTTTGATCCTGGGAAGATGAGCGTGAAGCTGGATCTGTTTAGCCGGCCCGCGGCAGCAGGTCTTCCTCCAGGGATGGCCTATCCCCAGGAGATGGTCCGACCCTTGCTCCCCCCCTCAGGTTAGCCCCCCTCCCTCCCCCTCCTCCACACACCCTCTAGCAAGTATTTAGGGAGTCGCAAATGGTACCGTGTAAATATGAGAAAATCATTACATTGCAAAAAATCGAAAATTCATCAAATCTTGACTCGTTCCGGAGGTCGAATCCCAGCTACGCTGCAGGGATGAAAGTTCACGTTTTACAGGACGTCAGTCTCACGCTGCTTTGCTGACAGACTGACAGACGTGTCTTCTTCCCCTCAGGTCTCTTTCCCATGACTCAGTACCACCACCCTCACTTCCTGTCTACAAGTCATCTCCCTGGTATGTGCCAAAGCAGGGGTGTCCAATCCTGGTCCTCGGGAGCCACTGTCGGGAGCCACTGAATGTGTCGTTATCAAGCTCCGTGGAAGCCTGATAATAACCCTTCGTTAGAATCAGGTGTGCTAGAGCAGGGAAACATCTAGAACTTTTAGGACAGTGGCTCTCCATGACCAGGATTGGATAGCCATGTGCTAAAGGAACTTAAATGTGCTGAGGTCAAGTAGTCAGGCAGTTTGTGGTCCATCAGAATAATATCAATTCATTGTCTGATAACTATCTCTTCAGGCGATCCATCAATCCTTTCATAAACTTACCATTGCTCTCATTTAGGAAAGGATTTGACTGTTTTATTCTACCATTGCACGGCACTGTAAGTTAAAACGACCACACTTAAATAAAAATTTAAAAAACTAACGGGCATGTCTTTGGACTCTCCTCAGATCCCTTCAGTCGGCCCAGTAACTACGGAGGCTTTGGGAACGTGGCAAGCAATGGCTTTGGAGGGTTAGGGCCCCCACCAAGCAGCCCCTATGGAGAAAGGCAAGGCCATGGGTTGCCAGGTTTTGCTCCCCCCCCTCACGATGGCTGGAACCGACTGCATCGTACGCCGCCCTCCTTCCCCACTCCCCCAGCGTTGTCCAGGCCAGCTGACTTGGAGCGTAAGCCAGCAGGGATGAACAGTGAGCAGCGGGATGCCAAGAAAAGGGACTTTACCCCTATTAGGGAGGAGTCTGGCGGAGACAGGTCAGTGATGTTCTTAATGGATTTCAAAGAAGAAGAAGGCATTCAGGAGCTTGTTATCTTTGTGTAATATTTATCTAGTCTATATTTCAATTTGAAGTCAAATCTCAGCCAGAACCTCTCTGTTTCGCCCAACAGGTCCTCACAGGAAAGAAAGCCTCAGCCCAGCCAATCGTCCTTCTCCAGCTACCAGATCAGCAGTCTGATTGGTGGAAACAGCTCAGACAGGAAGAAGAGCAGCCAGGAGCAAGGCCCTCAGGCGGAGAGAGCGACAAAGTCGCTGGGGAAGGTCCAGATTAAGCAGAGCTCCTCTCCAGGACCAGAAGTGCAGAGTCGAGGGTCCCTTGACCCCTCCACGACCCCTACGGTCAAGCGCCAGTCTCCCTGCGAGGCCACGCCCCCCCTGAGGGGCTCCGTAAACATAAAGCAGGAACGTAGAGAAGAGTTGGAGCTCATGGCAGGGACGTCTAACATGACCCTCTTGCTGCCCTCGGTCCCAGCCGTCACGGCTCACCCCCACTCCCAGGTTCCGCACCCCTCGAGGCGCAACTCCTACCCCAATTCAGGCATGTTTCAGGGCAGCCACCTACCTCATTCTCTGCCCCTCTCCATGGGTCCCTTGCACTCCATCAGTAGTCTGAGCGCAATGGAGAGAGCACGCGTTCAGCCCTTCATGGAGGCCAGAGAGCGGGTGCCCTCGCACCTCCCGGCCCAGTGGGAGCCTCTCCGCGACCCGTACAGAGGACTCTACCTGCAGAGCCAGCAGCCCCACTTGACCTTTGACCCCACACGGGGCCACAGGCAGCGCGAAGCACAGCACCACATCCAGGACAGGCACCGGCAGGCGGAGGAGAGGGCCCGGCTGCATCAGCTCCAGGGCTCTCCCATGGAGGGTCACCTGGCCCACACGCCCACCTTCATGTCCTCCTTGGGCGGCGCCGTCTACCCTCGCCTCAGCCCCTCTGCGCCGCACAGCGGACACCTGAACCGGACTCCCCCCACCGCCACCCTCGGCGCTCCGCCGCCGCCACCGCCTTTGGTTTCTACGGCAACGCCCACGGTGGGGGGGGGACCGGCAACGCCCAGGAAGGCCACGCCCACAGGTGGCACGCTAGCCTCGGGGGACCTCGCTCCGTCGTGCACGGCCAAGCAGGTGGAGGCACAGTAGAAAGCCAGTCGAGGAAGAGACGTTACCGAGGAGACGCTCATGTACACACACGCACGCACACACACTGTACATACACACACATACACACACCTGTACTGTACATACACATACTGTACATACACATATATACACACACATACTGTACATACACATATATATACACACACATCAACTGCTGAGATAATGGGGCGAAAGGCTCCTAAAGCTACGTAGAAATAGCATAATGTAGAACTGCAAATTACAGCAAGTGAAATCTCTGAAGTAGTTCTACTTAAAGCCTGTTGAATAAGTAGAGTTCTTAAAATGTTTTATGTTAAAATATATTGGTATTTGATAGTAATATATGATGTTTTTATGTTTATAAGATTTCTATGCCCGTTCTGTGTAAATAAGTAGATTTTATGAATTGTATGAATTTGTACATTTTGATGTTGTTGAAAGCAATGCCTTTTATTTTTGTGTATGTTAACACCCAAAGTAAATTATTTATCAACTAGTAGACAATATGTTATATTCGCCCTAAACTAGTTCAAATTAATTTAACTGTTATCCATGCGTAAATACTGTTAATTATAACTCTACACATGTACATATAACGTGTCCTTTGTTTATAAAGTATGTCTATTTAAAAGAATGACTGGAGTTGTGTTTTTTATGCAGCCTGCTATATTCTGAAGCACCTATCTTACTTTATCAGATCAACTCCCTGACACACCTCGTATTTAATTCAGCGATTACTACGTTTATGACCTGTTGGCCTTCAAATCACATTTCTTGTTCATTCTGGTGCTCCGTTTGCACTTAGGCATCTTCATGTCTTGATGCATTGAGTTGCTGCCCATGCAAATGGCTGATTAAATATTTGTGTAACGCATAGTTGAACTGGTGTACCTAAAAAGGTGGTTTATTCAAAGTACGCTATCGATCTATCGATCTATCTGTCTTCTAAACCAAAGGGTATTGTGTATAGAACATTATTCAGCTATCCCCCCCGAATAGTATACCCTTTACTTATTGACCATATGTCCAAACATCTTAAAGACTAAGGAATGCTTAATATTAGTCCTGGACCAGGAATGAGTTGAAGTCCTGTTTGTTTCCACTCTCTTCTGCAGGTGTGTCAGAACAGGGGATTAGAGTTTTGGGTTGTGGCTGATCTGCAGAAGTATCTTGAGTGCACAGCACCATCAACGACACTTAGGCTCTCTGATCGTTAACCCTTGTGTTCTCATCAGGGGCCAGGATGACCCTAAACTGTGTTTGATGCACGCACACTCAAACACACTCACAATGAGACGTTTGGATTGTATGTGCTCGATTGAACTCAAACAACACGAAATCTTTCTGATTCATGTGCAGCATGGCTGCACATTTCAGTGCCCAAAAAAGGTACAGGGTAAAATATAATTAACCTGCTCTATGTCAGGGTTGAAGACGGGACCTTTTAGACCCTAAGGGCAGGGGGAGTTATAGAATACGAAGAGAGCACAAGGGTTAAGGAAAAACAGGATTATAACACCGTGTTCAGAAGGTCCTGAGTGCGTTATATTGTCAAATTAAAAGTGTGAAATCAGAAAATACAGTTTATGATGCTCGTTCTCTTATAAGAAACGGCAAGAGTCAGTGTAAGAATTAACGATGGTACATGTCGTGCCGTCATGTAGCGGACATACACGATTTTGGTATCCCTACTTAAAATAAAATACATGAACAGATGTATGTCTGATTAATCATTTCTTATATCAATAAACCTAGTACCAGCTACTATGTAATTACATTGAAACGGTAGAATACCTTCAAACTTTAAAAATGAGAGGAAGTAGTCATTTACAACTAGTAAATACTGGTAACTGTCAAAATAATTCCTTCATTCAAGGAAGCAACTTACTTCTAGCAAACCTGTCTTTTTCCTCTAATGGACAAGGATTAGCAAGGCGATGCGATGCGCATTTAGCTGTGTCCTCAAATGATTATTAGGACAAATAGCCACAACCCAAAGTCCTAATCCCCCTGTGCAGCCACACCTGTAGAGGACAGTATAAAACACCAGGACTCACCTGACTCAGACATCCAGCCGAAGCATCTCGAAAGGAGACAACAAGAAGACACTTTGAAAACTTCCAGAGCCCCAGACTCAACCTACCTACCATGAAGATGGAGATCAGCACCTCTTTCTCTCTCCTCCTGATACTATTGGGACTCTCCCATGCCGTCCCTCTCTTGGACGAAAACCCCAAGGATCATCGCAAATTGTCCATCGGCAGCATTCTGACCACGAACAATCAATCCAATGAGCATCTTCTGGAGGGAGACCTGGTCGCACCGAAAACCCGAAACGCCATGAGGTGCTACCAAGGGGACGAATGCAAGTGGAGGAAATCCCCGAACGGGCAGGTGATGGTCGCTTACACGATCAGCAACGAGTACTCTCCCAGCGAAAGGTACCTGATTGAAGGCGCCCTGAGAGCATTTGCCTCCGTTTCCTGCGTTCGCCTTGTGCCCCGTACATCCGAGTATGACTACATCAACATTGTGAGCGCTGATGGCTGCTACTCTGCTCTTGGGAGACAGGGTGGGCGACAGATGCTCTCGATCAACAGGCAAGGTTGTATGGCAAACAAAGTCATTCTACACGAGACCCTGCATGCTCTGGGCTTCCAACACGAGCACACCAGGAGCGACCGTGACCAGTACGTCAGGATCAACTTTGCCAACATCGAACCATCCATGGCCTTTAACTTTGCCAAATCAGACACCAATAATCTTGGCACTACCTTTGACTACGGCTCCATCATGCAGTATCCAAGACAAGCTTTTGCCATTAACCCAAGTATTGATACCATTATACCTATCCCCAACCCTTACGTTGATATGGGCGTGGCAACCACATTTTCAAGGATTGATATCCAGAGGTTGAACACACTCTACAGGTGCTAGGACGAAGACAAAGGCAGGAGACCAGAGGATGACGAGGAAACTTTAAAGCTGCTGCATAACAGTGTTTTCAAAGTCTTTACTGCTGTTGTGGTTTTGTTTTGTGGTTGAAGGGTACTTTCAAATGATTATAGAATTAAAATAGTATAATAAATAAAAAGCATCCGAAAAAGCGAACATTTTTCAATGTCTTTTCATTTCCCAACAAGCTATATCATTACTGAATGTTGGCAAATGTTTATAGTATGTTCTGTACATTCACTTTCAGTTTATATATCCTCCCAGTTATTATTATTTGCTTATCATTCACTTTATTCATACTATTTCAACAGTTAATACTCTAATTCTGCGATATCTGCAAAACCGGACGCATCATGTTTGCGGTTAACTTTGTTAGAATTTAATGATTGGTCTTAAATAGATTTTATTTTTAAATATTATTTTTTTCCTAAGTTAGACACATTTACATAACTGAAAATAGCCTAACTCAGCGATTCTTCCCAACTTACCGGCCACAGCCCCAAAAGATTGGGCTTGTTTCTAGACATGAGGGTCATCGTTTGAGGGCAAATTTATCAAATATTTTACCGAGCTGGTGGAATTATTTCTCTTGACATAGTTGGCAACTTTGCAGCAAACTTATTCTAAGCAACATGAACTACATGTCTTAACGTACCACGCTCAGAGTGGGCAGTAGACAGGAAGGGTGTCTTTGATTGAGCAAGAGACTGTCTGATTTGTCTGCCACTACATACAAGCCGCAGACAAGCACAGAAATAAACCATTTCTGATTACAAAACATTTTAATTTTTGATGCAAGGCTGAGGGACTACATTTCATTTTTTAAATTATTATAATTATTTTATCTAGCGATGCTTTGATTTTAAACAAGCTTTTAAGGTTGAACATATTTAACCATTTAAACGGTGACCATTCTGCTTATCCCGTGGATTTAATGTACGCTACTTTTTTGTTAGATCAGATTTCAAGTCTCTACATTACTCTGACTCAAACGTGAGCATTCCTCTATGATGACGTCATCTGGGCAGTCTCAATCGGAAACGTGCCGGATTGCCAACTTTGTTATTCAAGGCAGACTGACCAAGGGTTCTATGGTAAGTAGTTTTCCCGTACATTTTGCGTTGAATATATACTAGGATAGTATACGTAGGTCAAGCTTGTGGTCACACGTATAAAGACAAATTGTTATTGTGTCGTATAGTATATTTTTGTGCTTGGATCTGTACTGAAAGATGTTCTGCCTTCACGTCATACAGGCACCAGTTTTCCAGCCATCATGGCTAACAGTACACAAACTACTACCCTACTACAAGTTAGCAAGAGCTAGTTGCTCGCAAGATAGGCTGGCTTTTACCTTGCCTAGGTGTATTGAACTGTTGTTATCTATCTCAATTAGCTGTTAAATAGGCCAGAAGCAAGCCATTGCGTTGCTGAAATGTATTTTTGAGACTTCTAAGCGAGGTTAGATTTGGCAATGTCTAGCTTGTTAGCTGACGGCATTAGGCTGACAGGCGATGAACCCCAGCCAGGCTCAGCAGTACCCGATAGTAAACTGCAACTTAAGATCAGCAGCTTTTGTAATTCCGTCTTTCTTGACTATGGGTACAACCAGCTCCAAACCCAACCACAATGACACTGATGGTGTGTTTTTAAAACTGTTTTCGCACAGGAAGAGATGTCAGGATGTGCTGTGAACTCGCCGCTTCCAGCGGCTACAACTCGTACTACCTCGTTCAAGGGTTCCTGCCCCTGTTCCAAATACGTGAAGCTAAACGTGGGTGGTGCGCTGTACTACACCACAATGCAGACCTTGACTAAACAGGATACCATGCTCAAGGCCATGTTCAGTGGCAGGATGGAAGTTCTCACGGACAGCGAAGGTACTGGCGAATCGACGTGACCCCTCCCGAAACTTGTCCACATCATGATTATGATTATGATCATTTCTAAAAAGCCGCAGACTCCAATCGCCGCTAAGTTAAAGGTAGGGTAGGTCATTTTGCGAAGCTATAAATTATGGTTAGAATTTGAAAGGATTCAAACCAAAATAACCGACATTACTCCGCCAAGTCATATGATCGTGCTGCCTGAATAAGTCTACTTCCCGGAGTTGGGTAAGTAGCTAGACCAGTAGCCGGTCCGACTGGAGTAAATAGACTAATCGGCAGTTTGACTCCCACAGATAGCGGATTTATTTACATGGATTGTCAACACTTTTGTCTGTAATCAGGATCTTTGTTTTTGTTGTTGTTGTTGTTTTTTTTAGCAAACATGACAGTGTTTCCCAACAACATTATTAATAACTGGCCTGTTGCAGTCCATTTGACATTCAAATGATCAATCGGACGTGTTCATCCGAAGTGAAATACAAATAGTGTATATAAGTAAAGCGGAAAATAAGAAATGGCATGGTTCTAATTAGCCTATATTAGAGTGTTGTCCACTCGCACAACAAAACTCATGCGGATTATTAGCAGTTGGTGAGTGATCGACCTCTGATCTGCGTTTTTTCCTACAGGCTGGATTTTGATTGACAGATGTGGGAAACATTTTGGAACCATCCTGAATTACCTGCGTGATGGCGCGGTGCCTCTTCCCGACATCCGACGGGAGGTGGAGGAGCTAATGGCTGAAGCGAAGTACTATCTGGTGCAGGGCCTTTCAGACGAGTGCCACGCAGCCTTACAGGTGTTTAATGAATGACATTAACTTTGTTAATCTAGAAAGAAATTCTCTATATGTACATACATTTTATGTATATTATTCATAATTACCTTCTAGCGTAAACAAGAGACTCAGTATTAACATCATAGTTACAACTCTGATGGAAATAAGTAGACGTAGAAAATAAATCGATGATAAACTACGAAACGATCAGATAAAATCGCACAGGTATGTACAAGAATGTACTGCAACTGGTGCCAGCAAAGACTACCCTTCAGCTAGGGCGATATCCGAGGGCTACAATTAGAGAGCTCATGACTGTTATGTGTCGGTGGCTCTTAAAATACCATCTCGGTCCCTGTCGTTTCTGTTCCCTTTGCCTCCAGAACAAGGACACCTATGAGCCGTTCTGTAAAGTGCCCCTGGTGACATCGTCCAAGGAGGAGCAGAGACTCATCACCACGTCCAACAAGGTTGACTGCCGTCACGGCAACGTCATGGCAACGTCACTGATGACAAAGCGTTCAAGTCGCATGTCATTTCATACTTATTCAGAATGTATAACTGAAGTTCTCTATGTTTTGTAGCCGACGGTCAAACTGTTATACAACAGAAGCAACAACAAGTACTCGTATACCAGGTGAAAAATCAAACCTTCGACGTTCAAAAATTGTCTCGTTCACAATGCCAACACCCGAGGCAGGTGTGTACGGAATTAATTAACGAATGGGTTCCGTTCCGTCTCCTAGCAACTCTGATGACAATATGCTGAAGAACATTGAGCTGTTTGACAAGCTCTCCCTTCGCTTCAACGGCCGTGTGCTGTTCATCAAGGACGTGATCGGAGACGAAATCTGCTGCTGGTCGTTCTACGGTCAGGGCCGAAAGATCGCCGAGGTGTGCTGCACCTCCATCGTCTACGCCACGGAGAAGAAACAGACTAAGGTAACTTCCGGAACGAGAGCGAGCCATAACATGCAAAACAGAAATAATACAAGCTTTTAACCCTCTCGTTCGTTACCATGGGCACGGGCGTCGCTAATTCTGGAACCCTTGAAGAGACCCTATCCCTCAAAAGTGGCCCTACTCCTCCCTGTTTGGGTTATTGCTGTCCTCATTCCAAGCTTTTCAAGAGCCCATCCCTTCTTAGAGTGCAAGGCAGTCGGTCCCACTAGTCCCCTCACTTCGAAGCCCCTGACCATGGGAATATTTGTCATAGTATTCCCGATGCCTGGTGCTCCTAATGTTTCACACTCTTGCTAGTATGGAAACGAATCTTAGGATATCCCAGTGTCTGCCTGAACCAGGTGCGCTCTAAGACCGCTCCTCCATCCCTCAGGTTGAGTTTCCAGAGGCCCGAATCTATGAGGAGACGCTCAACATCCTCCTGTACGAGTCCCAGGATGGGCGTGGCCCTGACAACGCTCTGCTGGAAGCCACAGGCGGCGCCGCTGGACGCTCCCATCACCTGGACGAGGACGAGGAGCGGGAACGCATCGAGAGAATCCGACGCATTCACATCAAACGGCCCGACGACCGTACCCACCACCACCAGTAACCAGGGCAACGGCCAGTAACCGCACCCATCACTGCCAGTAACCACGGCAATGGCCAGTAACCGCACCCGTCACCACCAGTAACAGCGACTACCAGTAACCCCTGCCACAGCCAGTAACTGCACTACCTACCTACCTACCACCAGTAACCATGACGCTAGCAACTACTAAATTGCATGACCAGTGAACACACCCATCTCCTGTGTCCACACCCACTGACCTTCACACTAAATACCTGCCACCACCACCAGGGGGCATATCTATCACTGTTACCAAAGATAGTTTTTTGGACACACGATCACAGTTTACTCCCATAACTACTGGGCCTCTAGTCTCCACAGTAGAACACTGGTCATCTGTATCTCTCCCTGCTACTGTATCATTAGAACTCCAGAGTTTGTTTTTTAATGACATCATCAGGCCACATCAGTGTTGACCGTTCCAGAAGCTTCTCTCCAGGCTGGCTAATGAATCAAGCTCAACGATCTTAACAAACTTCCCTTCCTTCCAGACCTCTCAGTCATGGAGGAGTATCAGTTTTGTCTTTGGAATCCAATATGTTGCCTTTGTCCAAGAGGTTGTGCCTTATGTGTTTGAATTGAAGTGCTCTCTACTATCTAACTATCCAAACACTGCATTGCTTTTAAATATTCCAATGGCATATATTTTATCGATTGTATTCTAGTTTATATACATGCTATATAAAGATTCTACACTCCAATCATTAACCTTCCAAGGTTTTTTAAAAGCATATTTTTCTATAGTGAAATTATATTGATAGTATTAATATGAGTATATGTACTGCATTAGTATTGCTCTTGTTACAAAAATGTCACCAGCAGATCAAATCATGGGTCAAACCAAAAAGATTGTGTGTGTTTGTGTGCGTGTGTGTTTTTGTGCGTGTGTGTGTGTGTGTGTGTGTGTGTGTGTGTGTGTGCGCGCGTGTGCGTGCGCCAGCAGAGGGCGTACTGGGGCCACAACTACAATATATTCCTGACGCCAAACTTGTTCCTGCAGAGCTACCCTCTGTAGGCTTATCCTATTGTGTTTAACCCGATTCAGCTTGTCAACAAGTGAATTATGAAATTGAGCTGTGGTCAATTTGGACCGGAGTGAAAACCAATAGTTCTAACCAATAGATCTTCAGGAACAGGTAGAACAGGCCAGTCATGCTTGTGAAGTGTTCTAAATGAGTGCTGAATCATTCGAAACACTGTTCTAGTGACGTGTAGCCTTCTTGATTTTATTTAGATGCAGGTGAATGAGTATGATAGTTTTTCTTTTGTGAAGTCGCTGATCGCTGGCGCTACTGAAGGTGAAATCATTGAACAGACATAAGTGGAAGGTTGATTATTTATCAGAGAATGTTAATCATTTCACATGTAGAATTGTCTTTTGCACTGTATTTATCAATTTTTCTAGAAATAAAGATTTATATCGCTACACACGTGGTTATGTTTTTTATTGTGAACATGGTATTGCATCCCCCGAGGGGGGAAAAAACTATAAAAATTGACACATGGCTTTTGTAGTCACAGCCTTTGGACCATCCATCTTGGATAATACTAACCTCTATAAAATGGGATAATGAATAATGACGTAGGGATAATGACATCTACTGAAAATAATACCAAAAGTGCATGTCATTATTTACAAATGAAACAGTCATGTATTAACAGCCGTAGCTTGACAAAGTCTATGCACCTCATTAACAGCTTGTTGATATGCATGAGAGTTGAACGTCAGTACTATTTATTGATGTAAAAGACTACTAGTATGAAAAGAGACTTGAATCTCAGTTGAATGTTGCAGCTTCTTGTTGGTTTATGACCATGTTGGGAGTTGTTTCGTTAAACTTCACGGGGAAAAAGATCCCAGTTTCAGCTGGAAGGAGTCTTAAGACGTCCCTGGGAGGGAACAGCCAGGCTCTAGTTCCAAGCCCATCCATGTGGTCATCATCTTGACCTGGTCTTTGTTGATTCCTGAATGGAAATGATGTTTAGTGAGTTTCATTTTCGTGGCGCGCCGTAGCCGCTACCAGTTACGGTGAGAATACGGATATGTTGGTCTTACCACCATCAAGTGGCCGTTCTTCGCTCGGTACACCATGAATTCCTGTCCGCTCTTGAAGTCGACAAACCCTTCCCTGCCTGGCTGGATATCAAACTTCACGCTACAGGGACACACAAAGACATGGTCAGTATGAGAATTCAATAAGATAATTTCACATTTGTTATTTAAGAATTATAAGGACATTACCTACCCTGAACTACTTTGGTTCAGTACCTCAAGTACGTATTAAATAAGATAATTTCACATTTGTTATTTAAGGATTATAATGACATTATCTACCCTGAACTACTTTCATTCAGTACCTCAAGTACGTATTAAATAAGATAATTTCACATTTGTTATTAAAGAATTATAGGGACATTATCTCCCCTTAACTACTTTGATTCAGTGCCTCACGAGAATGCAATAAGATTTTTTTTACATTCGTTAATTAAAAAGGATTATATCATTACCTCCCCTGAACTATTTTGATGCAGTTCTGCTTATTGCCCAGCAGACACAGCTTAGTCAAGGCCTCAAACAGGAAGTCACACTGCAGCACCAAGTCCCCCTGAGAAGAGGAAATGTTTCCGATGTCAAACCGAGAGGACTGCATGAATTTCTTGTTTACTTCCATACAAAGTATGTTATGTAAATAAAAGGGTCCATCTCTACACGCAGTCAGATGAGAATCAAACCTTTTTCTTGATGTCTTCGCAGGTGACGTGGAGGATGAAGAAGTTGTCACTCAGATCGCTGACTGATACGCCTGTGGATCGCACAGCCAAGGTAAGTAACAGATATGAACCTGTGAAAGCATCACGTCACTTGATCACATCAAATGTGATTTGGGTGGCCCTTTTTACAAGGCGGTCCCAGAGGGCTTCTCAGACACCCCGCAGATCAACTCCACCTATGCGAGAGGCTTGTCGTGCCTTGACAGCGCGGACGCTACCAACCTTTGAGGGCGTTGTACTCCACCCTCTGCTTCACCTTGGCCTCCTCCACCAGGTAGGCAGCTGTCTGGGTGAAGATGAGCTGTCTGAAGCGAGGCCGGAACCCGTTCCTATCGTACTTGACCACTGGAGCGCTGTACTGTGTACGGGGAGGAGGGGAGAGTGGAAGGAGGAGGGGGGGTGGAGGGGAGGGGAGGAGTGGAGGGGCGAGGAGAGTGGAAGGAGGAGGGGGGATGGAGTGGAGGGGAGGAGGGTGCAGGGGGGAGGGGGGATGGAGTGGAGAGGGCAGGGGGTTAGAGTGGAAGGGGGAGCGG
>BROE01000012.1:13588072-13614699 GCA_036571765.1 Plecoglossus altivelis | reverse complement strand
GGGTGAAAGGGGGAGGGGGGATGGAGTGGAGGGGGCAGGAGGTTAGAGTGTAAGGGGGAGCGGGGCAGTGGAGGGGATGGGGGGGGAGCGGAAGGGAGAGGAGGGGACAGGGGGGAGAGTGGAAGCAGAAGGAGGGGAGGAGTGAAAGAGGGGAGGGATCAGGATTGGGGAGGCTGAGGGAGGCTTGAGACAGCTCCATGTGTCCTTAAACCTCTACGAGTGTCGTCACAGTTCAAGCGAGGCGCGTTCGGATTTGTTTACCTTGATGCGTTCGTGCCTTATCATCTGCAGCACTTTAATATGGATGTCTTCCTCACCTGAACATAACAGGGACACGTGATATCAAAACAGCAGCATACCTCCAAGATGTAAGGGGATATTAGATTGTGTCCAGGGCTTCGGAGAAGAGGTCTTACTTATCCTGGTGTCCAGGAATGGTTTGCACACACTGGAGGGGTAGTTCTCCTTCCTTCCTTTGAACATGGAACTAGTCAATCCTTTCAACTGAAGCTAGAAAATATAACAGGGTACTGTTTTGTTTGACTGTTATAAATCACATCCTCTCGTGTGAAATTTGAACTTGAAATAAAAAACTCAAATTAAATCAGAAACTTGAATTAAAAACTTAAATTAGAAAATGAAATACTAAATTATAAGAATCTGAAACTAGTTTGCAGCTTTTGTGCTATACACTACAACAGGAAGGACCCGTGTCACTTCCAGGAGGGCATGTTGGGTAGGAGGGACGGATCAGGTAGACAGTGACAGTGCTTCCTACCTGCATCTTCTTCTGTGGTGTGATTCCCTGCACATACTTTCGTACCATGTGACGTGTGTACAGGGCCTTCAGCAGTCGAGATGTCTGCAGGGGAATAGAGTGAGAATGGCTCTGTGTTCCACAACAATACATAGCCGAATGGCTCTGTGTTCCACAACAATACATAGCCGAATGGCTCTGTGCTCCACAACAATACATAGCCGAATGGCTCTGTGTTCCACAACAATACATAGCCGCATTGTATTCATCCTCAAACCGGATGATGATGTCCGGTAAGGTGAAACAAAGTGATATTAGAACTATATATTAGAACTGTGTACTTTCCAATCACTGATTCTCTCTCGCTTCACTGTCTACATGCGCTTTTTGAGCGTCTCTTGGATAAAGACGTCTGCTGAATCATATAAAATGTCAACCTTTAGATGTACATCGACTCACCTCCTGCATGATAGGAGGTGGTGTGAGCCAGGTGTTCTTGTCCAGAACGGATTTAGGTAGGTTGTCCTTGAGTCTTGTGAGGTAGTTCTGCCTGACAAACGCCAGGTATTCAGAGTTGTCCAGGCAGACTGGCTGGTTTCTGGTCATGAAGCCCTTGATGAACCTACGCAAGAAAAAAAAACAGCCACTGAAAAACCATCATCTCAATGCAGAAATAGCTTTTGTTTTGTTCAGTGTCGTTGATTCATGGATGAGTGATGATATTTTGACTGCAAATCAAAAAGGTTGCAGGTTGAAATCGCTCGCTGTGGATTAAAGTATCAGCTGTCTCGATACAGTATTATTTTCACTGATCAACCCTTGCGGTCTCTTCAAGGGTCAGAATGACACACCGCTATATTTAAAGCCCACACACCCTCACCGTGAGACATTTTGATTATATGTACTTGATTGAACTCAGACAAAACAAAATCTTTCTGATTCATGTGCAGCATGACTGTACATTTCAGTGCCCAACAGGTTACAGGGTAAAAATAGAATCAACCTGCTTTATTTCAGGGTTGAAGGTGGGGGCCTTTTTGACCCTTTGGACAGGGGGAGCATGCAGAATAATGAGAGCACAAAGGATGCACATGTTTTTTTTTTTGTCCTCACCTCTTAATAACTTTCACAGCCCAGGCTCTCTTTTCCCGCTCTTTCCTGGCTTTCAAACCTCTCCAGCAGTTTTCAATCTTAGTCGCTGACAGCACAAAGCCAGTTAGTGGAGCTGATGCAGAGATTTGATCGTTTTTGTAACTTCACCTCATTCACCGAAACACACCTGCATGAGCGTTTACCTGCTTCCTTCTGTTTCAGGAAGTTTCCTTTCTCCTTGTAGCCTTTGTACTTTGCCTGGATCCTTGTTGCTGTAACAGAAACATCTAAAACTCACTTCTACAGATACGTAGTTACTGAAGATGTGAATGTACGGATCCATTCCATCTAAATCAGCTCCGATTGAGACACGTTTCACCCTACGCGTTGCCGTCATCTGAATTGAACATCGTACAGAAACGCACCCAGCTCATGTTTGCAGATCTCGAACGCGTCTTCAGTGGCAAACAGCGTTCTGGGGTGACGGATGAAGATTTTGGTCCTTGAAGAGACGCACAAGGTCAACAACAACAGTGGGACTTCTGGAGTGTGTCTCCTCCCCCCACTCACCTGCCCCGGCGTGGACTTGCAGCTCACCTGCCCAGCTTGTACTCGTTGGCTTTGTAGCCCAGGTGTTTGACTAGGAGCTCCACACCTTCCGCTGCTGTACCTTTCCAGTTGGGCCACGTGTCTGGACACAGAGGCTTGTACCTGAGATGGACCACGCGCACCTGGAGTTAAGAAGTCTAGCTAGAAGGTTCCGTTAAAAGGTCTAGCTAGAAGGTTCCGTTAAAAGGTCTAGTTAGAAGATTTAGTTAAAAGGTGTAGTCTAAAAGTCTTGCTAGAAGGTTTAGTTAAAAGGTGTTGATAGAAGGTGTAGTTAAAAGGTGTAGCTAGAAGGTTTAGTTAAAATGTGTTGATAGAAGGTGTAGTTAAAAGGTGTAGCTAGAGGGTGTAGTTAAAATGTGTTGTCAAAAGGTCTAGATAGAAGGTTGAGTTAAAAGGTCTTGCTAGAAAGTATAGCTAGAAGATGTAGTAAAAGGTGTAGTAAAAGGTGTGGGTCTAACGGCTCCTACCTCTGGAGGAAGACCTCATATCTGCGTCGGTAGGCGAAGCCGGCTCGCCTGACCCTGAGGTGCTCCATCAGCCCCAGGTACTTCACCTGATGCCTCACTAACACGTCATCAAATCGCCCTGCGGGAGGTGGGGACATAGGGGTCAGTGTCAGGGGGAGGTGTACAGCTCAGCCGCACTGTATTTGACAGCAGATTAAGAGGTTGCATGTATAAATGCGACCCCAGTGCCAGATATCGATTTTGATTCAAAGTGTTACACCACACACGGCAGATACGGTATCACTCCGCAGGGTAGTCCTATCTAGAATGTGACTGTGAGTGTGTGTGTGAGAGAGCGTGTGTGTGTGTGTGTGCGTACATGTGCGTGTGTGTGTGTGAGAGAGAGAGTGTGCGTGCGTGTGTGTGTGTGTGAGAGAGAGTGTGTGTGCGTACATGTGCGTGTGTGTGTGTGTGAGAGAGAGAGTGTGCGTGCGTGTGTGAGAGAGAGAGTGTGTGTGCGTACATGTGCGTGTGTGTGCGTACATGTGCGTGTGTGTGCGTACATGTGCGTGTGTGTGTGTGAGAGAGAGAGTGTTCGTGCGTGTGTGTGTGTGTGAGAGAGAGTGTGTGTGCGTACATGTGCGTGTGTGTGTGTGTGAGAGAGAGAGAGTGCGTGCGTGTGTGTGTGTGAGAGAGAGTGTGTGTGTACAAGTGCGTGTGTGTGTGTGTGAGAGAGAGAGTGTGCGTGCGTGTGTGTGTGTGTGAGAGAGAGAGTGTGTGTGCGTACATGTGCGTGTGTGTGCGTATATGTGCGTGTGTGTGCGCGCGTGTGTGTGTGTGTGAGAGAGTGTGTGTGTGCGTGTGTGTGTGTGTGTGAGAGAGAGAGTGTGTGTGCGTGCATGTGCGCGCGTGTGTGTGTGTGTGTGTGAGAGAGAGAGTGTGTGTGCGTGCATGTGCGCGTGTGCGTGTGTGTGTGTGTGAGAGAGAGAGTGTGTGTACGTGCATGTGTGTGTGTGTGTAAGGCCCCCCACCTGGCTGCTTGCCATCATTGGGCTTCAGGCAGCGTACATACCACGGCTCCTTGGCCATAAGGATCTCAGCCAGTCCCACCAGACTGGCCTTGAACTGGGTAGCCACCTGGAGAGTCGCACCAAACACCCACCACAGAATCAGGGGTTACAGATAACATGCCGTTGCAGTGTATTCCTGCAGTTAAGCCCACTGTGCCTAGTTAAACACATGTAGTTCCCGAACGACTAAATTGTACTTGATTTATTCATTTTGTATCTATTGTATCTAGATGTAAAATCTTATCAGTTTTGTTCGTGTCGCCTTATTCTTTTATGTGTAATATCCGAAGGAAAGCGGGCGTCTGGGTGGCACGTTGTCAGAGAGCAGGTCCTCACTGTCTCTGGGCGTCGCTTGCTGTCCGGCTCCGACGATGGGAAGCAGCGTTTGACGATGGCGTTCTTAGACTGACGCATAACCTGAGGGTCAGAAGAACGAAACACGCAGCGATTAGGACGCCGCTGATCTCCTGAGGCCGAGGCGACGTCTAACAACGTCCCAAGCGAAGAGTTTTCAGCTCTCTGCCATGCTTGTGTCTTTTCAAAAGAGCCACACAGGCGACGTGATCACAGACAATGGTTCTCCTCAACAGCGCTGTCGGTTTTATTCTGAAGCAATGCTTAACAATCTGCTATCTATAATTCACAGGTGTGCTTGATACTGAATTATTGAGCAGTCAGCCAGGAAACAGATTCAGAGACAGAGGCCCCTGGCCAGCCCTGGGCCGCCCTGGGCAGCCCTGGGCAGCGGGCACACGTACCTCCTTAATGTTCCTGTACAGGAGATCGTTATTCTTGTCCAGAAACCCTGGGATAACAGGAGAGGTTAAGAGATGGAGACTGAAGAGTTAGAGGTAGAATATGAAGGAATCTTTGAACAGTTCTAAAACGACCGAAGCCAAGAGCCAAGGGGAGAGTTAAAGAAAGACAGAGGGAGAGAGTGAGTGAGCGACAGAGGGTTCTAGAGCGACAGAGAGAGTTCGAGGGAGAAAGAGAAAGCTGTTGGTGACCCACAGGAAATCCTCTCTCACCGACCACACAGTATGTGACTTCCCCTGCGTAGTGCAGTAGACGGAAGTCGCCTCGCTCCAGCGTCTTCCTGGTCTTCTGGTCGGCCAGCTTGTGTCTACAGGATGCGCAGGAAGAGAGAAAGGCATGCTTTGTTCCGGCATGACGGTGGAGGACATTGACCTTTGACCTTAAACTTGACCTTTGCCCCCCTTTAGATAGGACATTTCAACTCAAACGGGGGGAGACTCACGTGACAAAATGAGGGTGTCCGCCCATGGTCCCCTCCAGCTTCTCCAGGAAGGTGAGGTCTGTGGCTTCTCCTGGACGTAAACATTCCTCGTCCTCGAAAAAGGAAACAACAGGTGTGGATAACATGAGACGATAATGCGTGGACAATAATGCGTTCCGATAACTCAGGTGACATTAACTCGTGATAATAAGATGTGACGATAACACATGACGATAACTCGTGTGACGATAACAGGCGTGACGATAACTTGTGTGACGATAACGTGCGACGATAACTTGTGTGACGATAACGCGCGTGACGATAACTTGTGTGACGATAAGACACATTACTCTGAAGGTTTGTTCTGTCCACCAGGAAGTCTTATACTTTACTCACCAGTATTGAAATGATACCTCTGTATTTCTCCTCCACTAAGTCACAGATGATCTTGTTATTGAAGTATGGCACTGGCTCCCACTGGAAACGCAAAACTGTTTCACTTTTGTGAAAATGTTATGTTTGTAATGCATGAATGTATGTCACCTCTCTCTATGCATGTCACACTCTACTCTACTTGACTCTACTTGACTCTACTCAACTCTACATTATAATACTTCATATCACTCTACCTAACACAACCACAACTACCAATTTTTTGCTTTGTTTATCACTCTACCAAACATTCAGTAGCACTACATTTTGAATATCAAACAGCATTAAGGACGGACAAACTGTTTACTTCAATCCCCTCCATTTCATACTCCTCCTGTTCGGACTTCAGAGTCAGCTCGATGAAAAGCTGCTGCAGTTTCTCGTTGCAGTAGTTGATGCAAAACTGCTCAAAACTGAAACACATTAGACCGGGTCAGTCACTGGCAGGATCTACAAGGTCAGTCACTGCCACGATCTACAAGGTCAGTCACTGCCAGGATCTACAAGGTCAGTCACTGCCACGATCTACAAGGTCAGTCACTGCCACGATCTACAAGGTCAGTCACTGCCACGATCTACAAGGTCAGTCACTGCCACGATCTACATCACAATCCAGGGGCCGTGACTGCAGACTGAACCAGCGGGTCTGTGATGTCTTTACCTGTTCACGTGAAAGACTTCAAACCCATAGATGTCCAGAAGGCCGATGACTGTTTTTCTTGACGAGTCCTACAGTTGGCAAAGAAGCAGCACTTAGTTTTTTTTTTAATTCGTATGAATATTTAAAGGTTTGTGTGATTTTCATTCTCCCAGACTTTGCTTACTCTTTGTGTCCTCCGGAAGGGATTTTCTTGAATGGTTGCTAAGGGGGATTATAACAACTCACCTTGTTAGCCAGGGACTCGTTAATCTTGTTCACCAGCCAGGTGAAGGTCCGGCCATAGATTGCTTTGGCTAGGGCGTCCCTTGCATACACTGCGTGTTCCACTGTGAAGGGACTCAGCACCTGAACAGCACACCAGACATGCCCCAGACAAACATAACATATATACAGACTGGAAATGATTCCAGCTCATGCAATGAATTCTAAAGGTATCAAGTTGGTTTAGGTGCAGTTCTATGGACCCATGGAAACTCTCTGTGACGCTGCTTATAAAAAGGGCACCGCGATTCAATTTTGATTTTAAATTTGATTTAACGGGATACACCCTTTATGTCAGCTCTCACCTCCTCTTTTTTGGCCTCGATCTTCCGGTGGGTCAAGCCCTTCTGCAGCACTTGGGCAGGAATACCCAGCAACTAACCAGGAAACCAGAAGAATAACCAATCACACACCAGCAACTAACCAGGAAACCAGAAGAATAACCAATCGCACACCAGCAACTAACCAGGAAACCAGAAGAATAACCAATCGCACACCAGCAACTAACCAGGAAACCAGAAGAATAACCAATCACACACCAGCAACTAACCAGGAAACCAGAAGAATAACCAATCACACACTAAGTTGATAGTCACTCAGTAAGCGAGTTAGTAGGTTGATCGTTCTTTAGCTAACCTCTATTTCAGAGTAGATCTCTATCCAATCTCACCTTTGACAGCCAGTGTATCTCTGTACCGTTGTTCAGGACTGCATACCCCCTGTGGTCTGCCTCAAACTTGGTATTCCCCAGGTGGAGAACACTAGCGATGATTCCGAACAAGTTCTGTGGCAAGGAACCAGAGGGTCTTGATCAACTGAGATCCTTGAAATCAGTCATCTGTAATACCAAACTCTACATTTCTGCTATATTTGTGTACAACCAGTTTTGATTGACTGCTGTTCACCCACACATCCATAAATTCATCCATCCTGTGCAGTGCAGCCATAGATCTATTTATCTTAGACACTTCCTGGCAAAAATGAAGAGGCCTCACCTCTATGTTGCTCTCGCTGAAATCTATGACATCGAGGGCTTTCCTCACAGTCTTCCAGTCAGTCTTATCATTGATGGAACTCACTTTGGCACAATCCCCCTGAAGCAGAACAGAGGGTGTAACGTCAGAGAGAGAGTCAACATGATTTGTTATCAAGGCTTTTGGGGCCAGGATCATGTTGAGTCTGAAGTCTTTTAAGAATCAAGTCGAGTTTCAAGTCTTATAAGGATCAAGTCGAGTCTCATGTCTTTTAAGGCCAGATCAAGTAGTTCCAGTTGATGAAAACAAACCACGAACGACTGTTTCGGTCTCACCTGTACCAGGTAACTGTACTGCTGACAGTTCCTCTCCAGGCCCAGCCAGCGCAGAAGCTCCTCCTCCCCTCCCTCCACCAGCTGGTAGAAAATATGGAAGTTCCTCTCTCCATGGTTTTGGTGGACAACCCTGGACTTTTCCAGAAGGTAGCTCAGAATATGGCCTCCAACCGCAGCCCCCTTAGATGAGAGCATCGATACAGTATATAAAGATGACAATGTACGCTAATGTTTGACATTAGAAATGAAAATCCGTAGTGTGAGGTCCATGTGATGTGGAACAGGAGGTCAGTATTCACCTGGTGGTCGAACTGGATATCCATGTACTTCCCAAAGCGACTTGAGTTGTCGTTCTTCAGGGTTTTGGCATTTCCGAACGCCTAGATTGAAAAGCATAAAGGAAATTTGAAATTGAACACCAGGGCTGTTTACGCAGAGGAGTGTTCCTACATAAAACACTCAACGAGTAAAATGAACACTCAAGGTGTTTAATGAACACTTTGAAACGTGCTACAGTGAACATTCACACCCTGGAACATTCACTCCCTGGAATATTCACTCCCTGGAACATTCACACCCTTGAACATTCACACCCTGGAACATTCACACCCTGGAACATTCACTCCCTGGAACATTCACTCCCTGGAACATTCACACACTGGAACATTCACTCCCTGGAATATTCACAACCTGGAACATTCACACCCTGGAACATTCACTCCCTGGAACATTCACTCCCTGGAACATTCACACACTGGAACATTCACACCCTTGAACATTCACACCCTGGAACATTCACACCCTGGAACATTCACTCCCTGGAACATTCACTCCCTGGAACATTCACACCCTGGAACATTCACACCCTGGAACATTTACATCCTGCCCTCCTAACACACACAACTCCTGCAACTTTTCAAATGTGGCCAATTGAAAGAACCCCTAACCCTGACCTCAAGGACAGGGTTGGAAAGAAGCAGACGATCTCGGACGTTGTCCAGGAGTTTGGTGCTGGGGCAGCTGACGGCGTAGAACTGGAGGATCTTCTTTGATGCCTCGGTCTTCCCAGCCCCGCTCTCCCCTGAGATGAGGATGAAGTGGTGGTTGAACTCCGACAGCATGGTCCGGTAGACATTATCCGCAAGGGCGTAGCTAGAAAGGTGGCCACATTCAGTATCATGTTTTACATTATATTATGTGTGGCATATGACCCTAACCCTAATCCTGACCCAGGGCGTAGCTGGAAAGGTGGGCACATTTCGTACTATGTGTTACTGGTCCGTGTATTTTACAGAAGGGACGTCAATATATCTTCAATTAGAGAATTTGTATTATGCAACTGACATGAATATTTATTCAATCAGGCGGTTCATGACACATTAATGGAAAATGTATATAGGTATAAAAATCTATAATCTAACGTTGTGCATGTACATGTTTTACTTTGCTATACTATTGAAAAGACACATCAGGCTTGAGTTGATCTCCCATGATGCATCATAATGGACGTGGATCTTACATGTGCGGCGGGAGCTCGAAAAAGTTGACGCCCATGTATATGTCCATCTGCTTCTTTGTGTAGATGCCCAGTTCTTTGTAGGGGTTGACAGAGACTAAGAGCGTGCCTATATAGGTCTGTGAAAACACAATCATGTCACTTTATCAAACCATTGCAAGCCATTTCACAGGGGAATTCCCAGATTCCGATAGATCAGCACTTAAACAACATGAAGTGTCTAGGAAGACAAGGAAAAACTCCAGAGACTGTTGATGATTCAGAGAAATGATGACCATTTGTTTTTATCAGCAGTCAGAATACAATAATGTATTAATAGATATATATCTATTAATACAATAATGTATTAATAGATATATATCCCTTACGAGGTAAGATTACATTCAAGCTGTCGAAGACTACTGAGAAAATACACTTTCATGCCCTGCTGGCTTCAGAACATCCTGTGTTTCATAACGAGTTTGTTTAATCACTGCAAGCGATCTAAGCGACCTCTGAAAGAGAAGATTCCACACGCAGCACCGTCTAGAGATGGAGAGACAGTCACGCTGCTGGATCAGCAGAGCTGGGTGCCAGGTTTAGGATAGAGAGAGAAACTGCAGACCCCAGCTCTCTCTCTCTCTCTGTCTATGTCTCTCTCCCTTTATCTCATGATCTCTCACTCTCTTTCCATCTCTCTCTCTATCCGTCTATGTCTCTCTCTCTCTCTTTGTGTCTCTCCCTGTTTTTCACCCTTTTCCCAACACTGTTGAGGTCAGGTCAAAGAATATAGGCAGAGAGAGACAAGCTGGCGTACTATTGATTTATATCAAAGAGAGACAACGTGGACCACTCGTACAAATTAGGTTTTAAAAGGTGTTTGAGCAGAGAGAGAGAAAGAGAGAGAGAGAAAGAAAGAAAGAAAAAAAGAAAGAGAGGAAGAGAGAGAAAGAGAAAGAAAAAGAGAGAGAGAGAGAAAGAGAGATAGAAAGAGAGAGAGAAAGAAAAAAGAAAGAGAGAAAGGGAGAGAGAGCGAAAGAGAGAGAGAGAGAGAGAAAGAGAGAGAGACAAGTTTCCTCATGTCAGCAGAGAGCAAGGCGGAGCACCACTCACGTAAATTAGGTTTTCGTGGAAGCGTTTCCTCAGGTTGTCCAGGAAGGCGCTCTCGCTGGTGTAGGCGTCGAGCAGAACAAAGTCCTGGATGCCCACGCGGTCCCGGGCCGTCAGGGAACCCTCCATGTTCCTCAGGATCCGGTTACAGCGCTCCTCCAGGCTCTGAAACAAGCGCACCCCAGATCGGTTTCAACAACAACCACAACAAAACAAGACAAGGAAACTACATTCCCGACCATGGAAGACTTCTCGATTACATCTTATATCTTACACAGCTAACGCCTGTTGTGAAGAAGTTCAGCTAGTGACCAAGGACAGCTACAGGCCTCATATCATACACATGGCTCTTTGTGACCTTAAGTGACCTTTCGACCTTGGAAAGAGAAATGTCAAGTCTCACTAAAAACTCTTAAAACTTTTTCAATAGAGATCTACATTGGACGTTTCTAATACTTAAGGACTAGGCTTCATCCATGTCTGGGAAACTGGTTCTGAGTGTTTAGAATGGCATAGAAAGGCATATGCTTCCCTCTCAGACACCCATTTTGAATTGGTGACTTTGATCACGGAACTACTCACTGCCTGATGATCCAATGTTCCTCTGCTTCCTGTTTTCCATGAGTTATCAGTGACAGGAATGTTTCCCCGCAAATACATACACATACGCATGCAAACACACACACACGTTGCCCCAAAACAGCCAACTTCCTCTGTGCTCTGTCTGTGTTTGCCGCTTCAGGCTGGTGTGAGTGGTGCCCTTGGCAACATCCTCCCAGCAATGATAGACCTGAGTTGAGCCTTCTCTATCTAATCTATTTCAGCTTCCATGACTCCTCCATCAGCCAAGTTTATCGTGTGGGGCTGTGGGCGTCACCGGAAAGCCACAAGCTGGGCCACCCAAACCTGCCCCAAGCTCCCTCTACACACACACATACACACACACACATACACGTACACACACACACACAAACACATACACATACACACATACACACACACACACACACACATACAAACACACAAACACTCACACACAAGCACACACAAACACACGCACACAAATACATACATGCGCACACGTACACACGTACACACATACACACACACACACACACACACACACACATACATACATACATACATACATACATACATACATACATACATACATACATACATACATACATACATACATACATACAGACAGACATACAGACATACAGACATGCATTCCAAACTTTTAGCTTTTACAACACACCCACATTCAGCACATTCACTAGGCAAGATCAATGATGACATAAAATGTGTCACCCCAAAACACTACTGGACTCATCTGCCACCACCCCCCTGTGAAAATACCCCCCACCTCCGTGAAAATATCACTCCCCAGTGAAATTATCTAATTTTACAGGGACTGGCGAGTAAGAATTTTGACAATAAAGTCCCCAAATGAACCATCGCTTACAACAAAATTACCTCGAAAAAAACTGTGGTTGATTTATCGCTCCTGTGGGAAATATCAGGTGACATTACTGGCCAGAGCAGCACACTTTAATTACAGTGCTATGACAGTATCATACTGTCACTGACTCCCTGGTCTGGCTCAGGTCTTTGCCAAACTCACCTGTAGCCAAGATTCCCTGTTATTGTAATTGACACTCACTGTCCTAAGATTAGCTTAGCCCAAAGTTTCCATAGATACTTCAGATCGATTCTTGAGGGGTGGAAAAAATCGTAGTTCCCTACCTTGAATGGCAAAGCTCTCCTCTGTCTTTAGGTCTGTGCAGCAATGCCATTTTGCTCGGAGCACCTGGGTTTTATTTAAGGGAACCGTCAGTATGACAGGAAACATTGACATATTGCCCCCACAGTTTCCTCTAATAGGAAACCATCAATAAAGTTAGCGACAAAGGAAGCAGAAGTGATAGGAGTGTGTGTATGTGTGTGTATGTGTGTGTGTGTGTGTGTGTGTTTGTGTGTGTGTGTGTGTGTGTGTGTGTGTATGTGTGTGTGTGAGTGACTATGTGTGTGTGAGAGTGTATGAGTATGTGTGTGTGTGAGTGAGTGAGTATGTGTGTGTTTGAGAGAGAGTATATGTGTGTGAGAGTGCATGAGTATGTATGTGTGTGTGTGAATATGTGTGTGGTGTGTGTGAGAGTGTACGAGTATGTGTGTGTGAGTGTGTGTGTGTGTGAGTGTGTGTTAGAGAGAAAGAGAGAAAATAATTAAGAAAGTAAGAACAGGGTCTACCTTGTCAAACCATGACCATAACCAAGACGACAATTTACCTGTTTACAATCTAGAGACTTGTCTACCACACTCTTCAAATCCAACCAAATAACCAGTCTTATCCAAGCCCAACTCAGCCAAACTCACTAGAAGCCAATCACCCTCCCTGTTCGCTTCATTTAAGTGGGAAAGAGACCTATTTTCAGCCTTGGTTACAGGAAAGCACTTCCTGCATCAGCTCCAGAGAGGAAGATGGGCCAAGGGCACCGCAGGCAATTCATCACTTCTCTCACTGTGGCCATCTTGCCCTCCCCGGAGATTACATGAAGGACATGTTTTCTTTCTCTGTGCTTAATACGCATACACCCTCCACACACAGAGAGCGTGAGAGATAAGTAGAGAGGGGAAAGAGAAAGAGACGGAGCATTCTGAGCATGAAGCGTCACAAAGTAAGTTACAATCTAGTAACTAGATCTACAATCTAGACTAACATTGTAGTGGGAGGATTAGATGTCAAGGCATAAGATATGGAGGCATGAGTCACAGACAGTGGAATGAGCCCGATCAGAAAACCCAAGTGGAAAAAGAGAATACCTAAGTTTTAAATAACAGCTTGAAATATTTCCATCGTAACAATATCTTTCTCCACTTTATCCAATTAAATGTATGTATTTCTAATTGCTCCTGTAAACATTGGGCTTTAACATAAGTCAGAATTTCTGTACTTTGTAACTGTACTAATTAGAATATTTCTCCCTTAACAAGCACAATTTGGACACCTTCATGCTGTCACCGCAGCAAAACCAATGCCAGCGATGTTATCGAAGAAGCCCCAATGGGACAAACCAGAGGTGATCGGATCAGAGCAGTAAAAGCCTATGGAGACAAACAGGCAATTGCTTAGAGTGGGGGTGCATGTGAGCCAGCCCCTAGGCCAGCCTGGCCCCTGGCCCCTGGCCCTGTGCCCGTGCTGTGGTGGTTGGCGCTCCGTTGGCATCAGCGTGGGTAGGATGGTGCCACGCCTCAGAGAGCAGGACAGAGACTTGGAGGGAATCTAATCAGAGGAAGAAGACACTGGAGTACAGCATCACCGGGACGTGATGAGATGGGCAGTCTGGCTCCAGCGCCTGTCTGAGACCCGGCATGTCACTCTCTGTGCCTTCAAGGAAACACGCGGCGCTACAGCGGAACGAGAGCGGGACCTTGCGGAACGAGGGAAACGCTTGTGAAATGAGAGAGAGAGCTATAGAGACAGCAAAAGAGAGAGAGCAACAGAGAGAGAGCTATAGAGAGACAGCAAGAGAGAGAGCAACAGAGAGAGAGCAATAGAGGGACAGCAAGAGAGAGACCAACAGAAAGAGAGAGCAATAGAGAGACAGCAAGAGAGAAAGAGCAATGGAGAGAGAGAGCAACAAAGAGAGAGCAATAGAGAGAGAACAACAGAGAGAGCAAGAGAAAGAAAGAGAGAGCAACAGAGAGAGAAAGAGAGAGAGAGCAACAGAGAGAGAAAGAGAGAGAGAAGGCCAGATAGAGACAAAGAAAGCGAGAGAGACGAGGGGTGATATGGAAGGAGTGTCTGTAGAACCCCACGCAGACACAGAGAGACAGACCCGCAGTATAAAGAGTGATACAAGCGGTAAGGGGCTGAGAAAACGACAACAAAGGTGGAAAATGAGCAACCAGACACCCAGATTTTGACAGCAGGCTAAAGCGGAACAGGAAAGTCTATCTGACCCTGAGGCCTTCACCTGAGAGGGCCGTCCTTTGTCCGAGTCCCTACACTAAGGCCCAGGATCCTGTTACTCGCTCACAAAGTGGCCGTTAGGCTCCTGAAAGAGATAGCGCTCCTCGTGTGCCGCTGGCTGACAACACACGTCACCCAGGGCAACACACGTTTAGGGGGCTCCAGGTGTCTACAGAAACCTGAGCGGCTCTGTTGAGGAAGGTGGACACAGGCTCCTGGACCTACTTCACCGCCCAGCACCTGCTATATATAGAACCAGCTTCCACATGATCTCCTGGGCCCCTTAGACATCATTACATCAATCTAAAAGTTTTTTTATATATATACGTACGTTTATGTTGATGAAACTGTATTCCGTCGGTAAAAAGAAGATTAAATTCAAAGAATGGCAATAAAATAACAATTATTTTGGGTAATGTTACTCTATGAAATAATGGACTTTGTTGTAAATTTCTATCACTGCTCCAGGACAAAATGACAAGGATTGCAATAGCCACTGCCCATCACTATTGTGAAAGTGTGTGTGTCAAATCAAAGACACACATATTCACATACAGACTAACACACTGCGTCATACCTCCGTCATTTCCAAAACCAAGTGAGTCATGGTGGAATCAGTCGTGTACGGGACCAGATCGAATCCAACCTCTTGTCCCTAGATGTGCCTTGCAGGTGCCAATCCAGGTGTGTGTCCAGCAACCAACCAGCTCTTCCGTTGCAGATTGTCTTCAGCTCAGGCCCACAGCTACGCTGGTTCCTCTCTCTCACCACCAAGTTCACTCCTGTTCCCGCAGCTATGCTAGCTGCGCTGCGTCTCTCATGCTATCCCACAAACGGGGGCCTGGTTTTGGGGCAGAGGGTGGAGAGGTGGAGGGGCCCGACCTGGCTACGACTGATACTTCCTGCTGGAGCGGAGATCCTGCGCTTTCTGTAATGATCCAGTAATGACCTATCTGGCTCTGGGAGCCCTTAGCTGGTTAATCATTTATAAGAGCCAGGCAGGAAAGTCTCATTGAGCAATTCATCTGTGTGTCCATGCACCTACACCAGGCGCGTGTGTGAGTGTGTCCGTGTGTGTGGTGTCAGCGGCAGTGTGTGTGTTGTACAGGTATGTAACACAAGGATGTGGTTACTCGATCTCCCTCAATCCCCCTCCTCATCCTCCACTTCGTCCTCCTTGCTTAAAATTACAGCTCATGTGTCCTGTTACTGATCACTGATTAGCCAGATACATTTCTGAATAATTACAAACCACTCGTCAAAGCCAGGTTCCAGTATCACGTCTGTTGGAGAGGAAGACAGCCCTTTCAGTGAATCCTAAAGTTGCTGTCAACACAAGCCTTTCATGAGACGGACACACTGTCCTGCACCAACAAAACCTTGTGAGTTCTTCATTCGTCAGTGGTTTATACACTTGGTTGTAATATAGATTCAGCGGAGTCGTTGGTCCGTTGGTTTGCTGGAATTGATTTGGAATCTTTAGCGACCTGATTTCAAAGTTGGCTATCGTATTTATTAATTATATACCATTGTTGTCTTTTATAACGGTTTACAATAGAAAGAAACACTATGTTCGGTTGTCTATCTTGTGGGTTGCGGTTTCGGTGTGTGTAATGAGGTCTGTGTTGTGTTAAGACAGCGGAAAGCGTAACTCTGCACTATCATTTAGTCTGTTTAAAGTTTAAAGTTCTCGTAACCGTTGATAAATGCATCTTGCATAGCCACCGCAATAAGGGGAAAATAAGAAATTCTAAATTCATCACACATTGGAGGGGGGGGGGGCGACGATGACGACGACATGATTATACGAAGTACGTTTTACACGATCAGACACCTAAATAAACTCAATAATTCATACCTTAATCTCGTACAGTCAAATAACGTTAAACCTAATCGGCCGCAACAGAAACCTCTTGTTGCAGTTTATCAGTCAGTGAGACAGTTGTGCGATACTGTAAGTTCATATTTAAATCACGTGTCTTTAGTTTTACGTTTTTGAGCCTTTAATTGTCCAGATGATATTGCCACTCTGTAAATCTGATCAACGAAAGACTTAGTCTTAAGTATTTGACTTGAATATTGCTGTCCTCTTTATCTTGACAACCACAGGTCATGTCCCAGTCCAATCCTGTGACTGGTCAGCCTTCGCTGGCTCTGCTCTTACCCACTGTTTTTTTTATTTTTTTTATTTTTAGATTTATCTCTGTCCTCCGGAATCCAATTACACTAGACTCAGGGGTTTGCTTTTCCCATTAAAGTTTTCGTGCTGAGTGTGAAGGCTATGATAAACCTCATGGCTGCCTCATTTTACCTCCCTGTCTCACATAAATTCTCCCTCCCTCTCGTCCTTCATCCCTCGCCTCCTTTGCTCCAAAATGTATTAGTCCTGTAGTAAGAGGGCAACAGAACAAGGGGAGATTTTCCTGAGTCATCTGTGAGACGATACTTCTCTAGTCAAGCGTTCAAGTTAATATCATCTTTATTATCAAAACATCTCTCCTCTGATACTTACTCTCGATTGGTCATTGGATAATTGTAGACGTTGAACCATCTAAATGGATTATTGTATTTTCAATTAGACTCTCCACCATCTAATTAACGTTCAGTTGTTTACCACTTAAGGCATTATCTCTGTCATGGTGATTGAAAATCCCAACGGTGAAGATCTCCATCCATACCCCATTTCTCACGTTGCTGTTCCAACCACCCTGCAATAGAATATTCAGTCCCTGCAGATGACAGGACTCAGGACTGGCAGTAAGCTGCATGACTACTCACAACCTTATCCACTTTGAAGGCTGTGGAGCCCAAGATATCCAATATTCACTGGCTTACTTAACCTGCCCCAAACAAGTCAACCTTTCTTTACTGATTCTTTATTTATAGAAACAAGTAGCTTAGGACAGGTCATGACTTTGAAGGTCACGTCCAGCAGAATGAATGGGATATCTCAGGCATGCCTTATTCAGTAGCCTTAAGCACAACCCTCCTTTTTAGGAGCCAACCTCAGACACAGCTACATCTAATTATATCATAAAACTCTTTCAGTCATCAGTAAGAAACAGGATGTTGTATCATTTAACCGGGCCAAACTAGGTCACGCACAGAATGACGTCTCAGGGCAATATTACAATCATATAAAAAATAATTGGCAATGCCACAATAACAAATTGTGGCCAATAGTTAAAACCAAGGTTGTAAATCTAGAAACTGGAAAAACCATATAATCCACATGAAAAAGCTCCTTACAAATATTCTACTGAATAAAACCACCTACCTTTGAGTACATGTACATCTTGATATTCGATGTGCATAAAACAGTAGATATAAGTTCTTGTGGGGGTTCTAGTGAGGTTCTGTTATAGTTCTGGTAGGTCCGGTCAGTCCGATAGGGTCTTGTCCTGAGTCTGAATCTAGTTTGGGCAGACAGGTAGCCGACACTCTAACGAAGAGAGTGTCTGCTGAGAGAGTTAGCAGCTCTGATAAGAGTTGCAGTATAAGGACAGTTCCTTACGTACAGCACCTGGACTTACAGACATCCCATAATGCTACAGCTTCGCCGCAGCAAACAGTATCCTGATGTCCTAATTTTCCTCCTTTTTTTAAAAGGGGTTGGCCTCATTCCCTGTTGCGCCTTGCAGTCGACACAGTGCCTCTAGCAGATCACAAGCACAAATCCCCAATGTGAGAATGTAGCCCACTCAAAGGAGAAGAGATGTTCGACACACATTGTCTGTGATAACACACGGCGCAGTAAGATGCCGGGGACATGTACTGTATTATACACTATGTTATTCTGTGTAAATCCCCTGTCTGTTTCGCAATCTTTTCACCTTTCAAACCAGGACTAAGAAATACTGTCATGAAAAAATGGTCAAAACTACACAATTAAGTAGGGTATTGACAGCATTCACTATACTGCCAGAGACAGTACATCTGAGATGATGCAAACACAACAGATGAGCTGTATAAGTTTACATGGCTAATTCATAACGTTGTACTTTACTTTGTAAATAAACTGCGTTGTAATTTAGTGTTAGATTTTCTGTAGATATCAATTGGTAATTTAGGCCTCTAGTTAACGCTGGCCTGTCAACAACTTGGGCAAACAAACACAATTCATCATTCATGGTAGACTGTTTTATGGTTTACGTTAAAGTATTTTTTGACCATGTCTTCTTTAGTTCTATCACATATGTCCATACTACTTTGACACTGTTACACTGTGATATGGTACATTGAATGTACTTTTACGATGCGCCAAAATTACGACGTTCCATTATGCTTGTCATGCGTCTCGCGCTCTGCAAGCATTTTCCCGCTGTACCTGTCAGACGGCGCGGGCATGGAAGCGTCAAATTTCGAATACATTTCTTAACGGCCGGTTTGCACATTGTCAGTCTATCAAAGTTATTGGTACCTGAACATCACGAAAGTATACATTTATGTACAGTTAGACAGTTCTCTGTATTGCAAACAAAAACCCATACATCGGAGTTGACATTCTCGTCATTACTTTATTTTATTTTATGAGATGACAGTTGCCTAGGCTACTGTTGTAGATAACATCCGGAATGGCGGAGTGTGCTCAGTCAAATCATCATCAGGATTTCAGGTAGGCCTACGATGGTTCATCTTCTGTACTACCCAGAGCTAGCCTAAACCAGCGTTGTGCCAATCTGTGATTTCTTTCTGCCGTAAACGTACTGTATTCCAAGAGTCACCGATTTCTGAGGGATCGGATCGATTTGAGATTGAAGACCGGAATCAATTTACAGTTACAAAGCAGTCTACAGTCCTGGTCCGCTGAGATTTGACACTAGATTGGGCTGTGGTGGAGTTGGCCTACTTTTTTCCCGATTGAATGGGGTTTCGGCCCTGTATCATACAGAAAAATGTGTTCATGTAGAGTGAACATTATCTGTCTGTCCCCCGATTGGGGACAAGACAGACTGAGCCTGTAATACAATGAAATTCAATATTTATTTCATTGTCCGGACGGGTTAGATTCCAAATTGATTGAGGCCACCTCAAAATAGCTAGATAGTAGCCCACATTTGGAAAAGAAATAATACTTTTTCTGGCTCCGCTCCTTGGTATTATCGCTCAGTTCAGTAGACCAGGTTTCATTCGCTCAAATTAGCATTTTATGCTTCTTCACCTAGCGACATTGTTGACAAGGAGGTAGGACTTGTGTAGAGGAAATCTTAACCAGATCTTAAAGGCTTGAACTGAAGCGCATTTGCTTGACCCGGGTTTATTGATGTTTCCCTCAAACAGGTTTGTGATTCAGATTTATAACATTAATACAGACTCATGTTTTCTACAGGAAATATGTACTGTGACATTATTGCCAAAGTAGTTTGTAACCTACTGTGTCTGAAATAGACCATGATTTGCTTCAACCAGTCATTCATTGTTTAATATCTTAGTCTGGTTAATTAACACAGTCAGCCAATTCATTTTGGAACTTAATATCCTAAAATAACAGTCAGATTTTTATCTAATTCAGTGTAGCCTAATTGAAATGTGAGTATGTGTCAGAAATCTTGCTGTTTCAGTCAGATTGGTCCGTACGATTTTGTACTAACCTAAGATATATGTGAAATACAGATATTTAATCGAATCAATCTGATATCTTTAAATCCAGACTATTAACCCTACACATAGTCTAATTTCCATGTTATTGCTTAGTCATCATTATACATGTTTTTCTGCTTCACGAACAAAGAAAGAATCCCTCTGGATCTCCTGGCAACAGTTTGTTTACAACCTGGCCAACAATAAAGTTTGGCACAAGCTGCAGAGTTGATCTTGTGATTCTTATTTGACTGATAAGTACGGTACATTCCGGCACATTCTAATCAGGACGTTCTAACCGACACTCAGCGTTTGAGTGTGAGTAAGAAATACAGTCCATTCCTGCACATACTGCTTCCAACCACCTCCACGTGTGTCAGGCTGCTCTCCACAGATTTATCCCAGCAGTGTGAGGGGCCGGCGGGGGACCTGCCCTCTCTGTCCTGGCTCACCACTGTGGATGTTCCCTCGCTGCAGCAAAGGGCTTGCAGCAGGTTGCCCTCCAGCCCAGACCTTCAGGGCTGCATGCTGGAGACCGGTGAGGAGGAACTCCCTTGTGTTCTAACGCAAATCCACAATGCTCATTCACACTCCCACGTGAATCACCTAGAAACTCACCTTGTGTTTTTCTCCCTTCTTCTTCTCAAGACACAAGCAGGTGCATGAAAACAGCACATGGTTCTGTAATGTGTCCCTACAGCGACGCGCCAAGCCCTTATATGGACGTGACCTCGCACGACACTCTAAACGGAAACGTACGTCTGTTTTCAACGTCCGCGGTCGTTGGGTTCGTTCAGAAATAGGCAGAGGGCTGCCGATGTTAAATGAGGTTCAATAACAGTCCAGGTGGATGGTAGAATCATTACAGGATGTCGTTAACGAGCGTCTACATCTTTCAGATGTCAGAGTATCCAGGATACCAGTGCACTTCCGAACTCTATGACTTCGCACCACAACTAGTCGGCAGCCCATCTCAGGAGGTCAATTGTATTTATATCTGCATGAATACAATGTGTCTGTAAAATGCAGATTTATAGCCTAGACCGATTGATTTCGTCCGTGCATATGTTGGTTGGTGTGTGTCTATTTCTTGGTGTGTGTTTTGGTTGGTGTGTGTCTTTTTTTTTGGTGTGTGTGTGTTGGGTGGTGTGTGTCTACTTCTTGGTGTGTGTGTTGGGTGGTGTGTGTATGTCTTGGTGTGTGTGTTGGGTGGTGTGTGTATTTCTTGGTGTGTGTGTTGGGTGGTGTGTGTATTTCTTGGTGTGTGTGTTAGGTGGTGTGTGTATTTCTTGGTGTGTGTGTGTTGGGTGGTGTGTGTGTCTTCCTGTGTGTTTTTTACAAGTGTGATCACTTGGAGATAGATTCCTCCGATACAGGATCCTGTAGACGCCTGTGACTCCATGTTGGTTTGAGCGTCTGTGTCCTTGTCCTCCCCCTACCCAGACCTCCCCTTCTCCTCTCTGCTGTGGTTCTAACCTGGGCCTGTGTGAACAGCAGCATGGCCACTGTCTCAACAGCAACCAGGACCAGCAACACACCAGGCCCTTCCCCAAACCCATGTACTCCTACAGGTAAGAAACCTGGCTGACGTCAGCAACACTGTACACATCCAAAAAGCTTTTCTTTGAGCTGTTTATTACGGTTTGTTTACTTGGTGATTTTTTTCTGGTGACTTTGAGCCAAAGATGCTCCAGATCAAGTATCAAAAGTGCATCGTTTTAACAGTTCTGGATTCCGGCTGATTCCGGTTGATTCCAGTTGATTCTGGTTGATTCCGTTTGAAAAGCAATGATGATTTGTTGTTCTTGTTTTGTTTGTCCAGCTGCTTGATAGCCATGGCTCTGAAGAACAGTCAGTCAGGAAGCCTGCCAGTCAGTGAGATCTACAGATTCATGAGGGAGAACTTTCCTTACTTCAAGGTGAGGGAGACCTCATCTCTTACACAGAGGAGTACAGCACAGGAACCCTGTCTTTAGATACAGGCATGGAACTAGCTTTGGAATTTGACTGTCCTGCAAACGATGATACCAGCCACATAAATATACATCACAGCTCTCTACATGTTTTTCATATTCACCTATCAGAATCTGGAAGATATTGAAAAAAATAATTGACCGTTTTTTAAAGCATAGACTGAACCTCATGTACCTCACATTGTGGATATATGGTATATTGATAATCATATATATGGTTGATTAACAGTATAGAATGAGCAGTATATTTTATATACGATCCGTTCTGTCTCTGTAGACAGCACCGGACGGGTGGAAGAACTCAGTGAGACACAACCTGTCCCTGAACAAGTGTTTCCAGAAGGTTCTGAAGCAGGGGAGCTCAGGAAAGGGCTGTCTCTGGTCCCTCAACCCCGCCAAAGCCAGCAAGATGGAGGAGGAGCTCAGGAAATGGAAACGTAAAGACCCTTCAGCCATCCGCCGCAGCATGGCTAACCCTGGTGAGACTAGTTCACAGATTTGTAGATGCTGTAACTATAACAAATAAGAGAACACTATGTCGTGACATTTCTCTCCTTTTAAAATAGGCGTGTTTAACGCAAACTTTTTTCACGCCAGGGTCTGAAGAGATTACGCAAACGCACAAATCTTTTTTTTTTGTTTAAAACCTGAATTACCTGAATCTACAACTCTTTTGTCGTAGATGAACTAGACAAGCTGCTGTCAGAGCAGTCAGACGGCTCCCAGAGCAGGACGTGCTGGGACCCCAGGATGAGCTGCGTCCCCTGCAGGCCCCGCCGGCCTCCAGGCCGACAGCCCGGGACCCCCTTCTACCTCCAGGCTCCCACAGGCCTTGGGTCAGGCTCCCCTCTTCCTGCCCAGACACCCCCTCTCCACCCAGGCCTAGACTTCTCCCACAGCCCCTGGGCTTCTCGGAACCACTACCAGAACCCCCACACTCTGCTTAGCCATCACCACGACGACATGGTCGAAGTGGACAGCAGCTTCGTAGATTTTGCAGGTGAGGAAATACAGGTGTTAGGAGGATGAAAATAACTTCTGTACACTTTTGAAGGTCCTTTTTGTACGTGAGGATCATGTTCTCTGTCTCTCTCTCTGTGTCTCTTTCTCTCTCTGTCTCTCTGTCTTTCTCTGTCTCTGTCTGTCTGTCTGTCTGTCTCTCTTGTCTGTCTCTGTCTCACTCTCTCTTGTCTCTTTCTGTCTCTCGCTCGTCTGTCTGTCTCTCTGTGTCTCTCTCTCTCTCTCTTGTCTTTTTCTGTCTCTCTCTGTCTTTCTCTCTGTGTCTCCCTCTGTCTCTCTTGTCTGTCTCTCTGTCTCTCTGTCTCTCTCTGTCTCTCACTCGTCTGTCCCTCGCTTGTCTGTCTCTCTCGTCTGTCTCTCTCGTCTGTCTCTTTCTCTCAGGTTGTCTGTGGGAGGAGATGAGGGAGGAGGGTTACGACCTGGACACCGTGGGCCTGTTCAGCGGCTCCCCGCTTTGTGCATCTGATCGTGAGCTACCTGCCCCCCTGTCCCAGCAGGACAGGCACATGGAAGACCTCTACACCACCCTTGCCATGGCAACCGCTGTCCCCTCCCCCTATCTCACCACACAGGACCCGGGCCAGTCCATGGTCCTGCTCTGACTTCCGGAGAATTATCTAACACTGCAGAACTGAGAACATTTAAATGTTTATCGACCACTCTTAAGAAAATGGATAGAATTTGATTATATGTTAGTTACCTTTGTTCGATGTTGTACAGTTGCTATATTCTGCAATTAAATTGAGAGAGGATCTCCCATGTGGTTGGTAATGCGAACTGGAATCTTTACGTTTCTACAGTCTGCAGAAAACAGTTTGATGAAAGAGTACCACCCAGTGTAAGCTCAGGGTATTACAACTTCACACTAGGGTTCAGAGAAAATCTCGCATGAGATTTCACAAATCTGCCCGACAACAATTAAACTGCGAAAAGCGAGAAAACCTTTGTGTTTGCTCACTCACATCACCTAGCTATCAATAGTCACTCATTAGCGGTCCAAAGGCAAATTATCATTTGAACTTTAAAATGGGACTTTCATTTATCATTCTGCTATAACTATCTTATGCTAAGGCATTGAAGGAGATTTGGTTTGATTTTGTCCCTGAGATCTGCAATCCTGTTAGTCCCTTTTACTCCAAGAAACACCTTGCCTTTTCTTTTAGTCCACATACAGAAACTCAGTAAAGGGTTTGTTTACAGTGACTTTAACCACACCCTCTCCAGCGTAGGGCTGTTGTCTGATTAGAAGTTGCTGTGAAACTGGATCTCAATGCTAGAGCAGGTTAGTCCAACTTTCAGTTGATCACAGACTCAAAGGACATGAACAACTGGGGGAAAACCTCCACTGTCGCCTACAAGAAATGGAGAGATCCGGAAATCAGGTATGATGCTCATCTACACCAGATTTGTTTTTATTTAGGGATTCATAATTGATGATGAGAAAGTTATACAAAGTGCTTTATGTAGGTTATTAACCTCTTAATTTAGAGCTCGGTCTGTCAGTAACAAGTGGCTCGGGGAAATGAGATACATTCCTGTGATAGACACTTTTGGGTGTTGGATTACATTGACATCAACGAGACATGTTGGTGTCGTACAGCGGTAGAGCACCTGACAGCCGGATAAATGGTCACAGGTTCAGGTGCACCCGTGTTCGATGCTCGGGATAAGCGTCATAATAATAATACATAACGTACATGGCGCTTTTCAAGACACCCAAAGACGCTTTACATTGAAGAGAAAAAGTCTGATAAATTACAATTTCGTTGGGATTTTCTGTGTTTCCTGATAACTGTTTCTTTGCAGCGTGGTGACGTTCAGAGGCGACGGGGACAGTCTCCGTCACACGGACGAAGTTCAGTGTGCGGACTACGAGCTATATTCCTCCGCGAGTCAGGACCCCAACACCTCTGTACCTCGTGGATCAGAACCGGCTGAAGGTCTGGAGATGAGTCTGTTTCCATTGTATCAAGAATAGCGTTAAGTCCACGATCAGAAGTTTTGGGTTCCAACAGGAGTGTGGTTAGTGTCAAGGCAACATTTATCTTTTATCAGACACTGCAAAAAGAATGACTTAAACAAGTAGAACTTAGATAAACAAGTGAGATAGTTAATGAAATGTCATATGAGCACCGAATGATAGAGAAGGTTCCATTGATAATGTGCACAAACGTATACCAATAATTCTTCTCGCTTTGGCAAAGGCATGTAGATGTTCTCCCATGTGCGCAACATCATAATCGGGCTGACACCTTTTGTAATATTCACTAACACCTCGCGATCTTGGATGCTGCCCGGTCCCTCATGTAATCAACCCTAATTGGACGCCAACATGTGAAAAACAACATGTCGGCGGCTAGTGTTGTGCCTCCACAACAGCTCATATCATTCAATGCCTTGAGATAACCGATTTTGATCAAAATGTACACAACTGCGAATCTGCCTTTTGATGTGATGAACCGTTTATGTAGGCCCACGTTTGTGTCGGAAAGCTATCGTCAGCCTTCTCACATCGGTCAGCCTTCTGTCCCTGGTCAGCCTGTTTTCCCTGGTCAGCCTGTTTTCCCTGGTCAGCCTGTTTTCCCTGATCGGCCTGTTCCTTCTGTCTTGTCTCTCCTGTAGACACGTTCACAGTGGAGGATGTGGTGGAGAGCATTGGCTTCGGCTGTTTTCAGTGGAAGCTCTCCATGCTTACCGGCCTGGCATGGGTAAGTGGCATGACACTGTCAGTTTTAGGTTTCCCTGCTCTCTTCTCCCCTCTCTCCCCCCATTCCACTGTGTCTTTGTTTTGTTTTTAAAGAAGACATTTTAACTTTCGACTGGTTGAAAAAAATAGTTTCCCAAAAGAGTTTAGGTTTTGAGCATGAGTGTCTGTACTTCTACTTGAGTGAGAGATATGCGTACATTTGCCATCTCCTGTTATCAGTAATCATGAGTCTTACCAGTCAGTTGATTTGACTTGAATTCCCTTATGGAATTAAGAATGTGAATGGACTGAATCGATTCCTAACATGAATGGAATGAGGAGCAGCTGTTTTCAGATGCACAGGATCCTAAAGTGTTCCTGGTAGGGTCGTATGCATGAAGTTGAGCTATAGTAGAAGGTATACTCAGACTTCCTGGTGGGTTTGTTTGGCTGCAGATGGCTGATGCCATGGAGATGATGGTTCTCAGTATCCTGGCTCCTCAGCTGCACTGTGATTGGAGGCTTCCTAGCTACCAGGTGGCGTTCATCACATCGGTCAGTCTCTCCACTCTATCTGTCTCTATCTCTGTCTGTATATATATTGTTCTCTTCTGTCTCACTCTCTGTCTAACTCTTTTCCTCTCTCTGTCGGCTCCTTCTCTCTCTCTCTTTCTGCGCCTGCATACGTCCTTCTCTTTCTGTCTCGCTCTCTGTCTCTCTGTCTCTCTCTCTCTCTCTCTGTGTCTGCATACGTCCTTCTCTTTCTGTCTCGCTCTCTGTCTCTGTCTCTCTCTCTCTCTCTCTCTCTATGTCTGCATACGTCCTTCTCTTTCTGTCTCGCTCTCTGTCTCTCTGTCTCTCAGTCTCTCTCTCTCTCTCTCTCTCTCTCTCTCACACACACCAGCTTTCAGGC
>BROE01000012.1:13542103-13587997 GCA_036571765.1 Plecoglossus altivelis | reverse complement strand
TTACCCCATGTTAGCTCCCATGAAAATGACTTTTCAGCCAAAAAGTCTTTTGAGCAGCAAAACAGTAAAAACCCCCCTTAAGTGATTATGTCATCAAAAAGACTTCATAATCCTAAAAGAACAGAAAAGGCTTGAACCGTATTTTGGCCAAAACAGGAACACTATTGATGGGTGCATACTACCGCTTATGTTGTTAGAATTTTATCATTCAATAATATGACGTTTTTGAATGAGTAAATAATTAAGGTATTATGACGTTTTTGATTGATGTGACGAAATACCATAAGTTCTAGGTCTGTGTTTAGCTTTTATAATGCATATGACGGGTTTTTTTGATGAAAAGAAAATAAATAAGGAGTTAGTATGACGTTTTATGACGTTTTTGGCTAATTACGTAAGGGGTTAGTAGACGTTTTTGCGCTGAAAAGACATTATGGGGTTTATATGACGTTTTTGATTGAAAATACATAGGGGTTTAGTTATGACGTTTGGGCTAAAATAACGTAAGGGGTTGTATGACGTTCTTTTGGACTAAAAGACGTAAGGGCTGTGTTAGCCTGTCTCGCTCGCTATGACGTTTTGGTGTCATCTTCTGTCTCTCTCTCATCTCTCTCTTTCTGTCTCGCTCTCTGTCTCTCTGTCTCTCTGTCTCTCTGTCTCTGTCTCTCTCTCTCTCTCTCTCTCTCTCTCTCTCTCTCTCTGTCTGCATACGTCCTTCTCTTTCTGTCTCGCTCTCTGTCTCTCTCTCTCTCTCTTTGTCATATTAAATTCATGAAACAGCAGTCATTTCTCTCCACAGTACCATCTATAACTCTAAGGTGTGTCCACTCAATGTTGATCATAGGCGGTGTTCATTGGCATGATGGTCAGCTCCTCTCTGTGGGGAAATGTAGCAGACAAGTACGGCAGAAAAGTAGTATGACTCCCCATATTTACATTCAACAGAGGCTCAGATTGTTTGCTCAGTAAATGTTTCTTCAGGAAGTAAGTTATCAATATAAACCTGGTTTTGTTTTCTATCGTTTGTTTGTGTGGGTGTGTGCGCTCGTACACACGCGTCTTTGTATGCGTGTGTTTGCATGTGTGTGTGTTTGCGTTGGTGTGCTCCGCAGACCTTGACCATGTGCATGCTGTGGAGCCTGTATTATGGCCTGCTGAGTGCCTTCGCCCCGTTCTATAGCTGGATCCTGGTGCTTCGGGGCCTGGTGGGCGTCGGCATAGGAGGGATCCCCCAATCGTGAGTGTCTTCCATGGACACAATCTGCTAGTCTTCTAATACTTAGTGTTAGACACGCAGCCTGCTAGTCCTCCAGTCTATAGTGTTAGACACACAACCTGCCAGTCCTCCAGTCTATAGTGTTAGACACACAACCTGCTAGTCCTCCAGTCTATAGTGTTAGACACACAGCCTGCTAGTCCCCCAGTCTATAGTGTTAGACACACAACCTGCTAGTCCTCCAGTCTATAGTGTTAGACACACAACCTGCTAGTCCCCCAGTCTATAGTGTTAGACACACAACCTGCTAGTCCCCCAGTCTATAGTGTTAGACACACAACCTGCTAGTCCTCCAGTCCATAGTGTTAGACACACAGCCTGCTAGTCCCCCAGTCTATAGTGTTAGACACACAGCCTGCTAGTCCTCCAGTCTATAGTGTTAGACACACAGCCTGCTAGTCCTCCAGTCTATAGTGTTAGACACACAGCCTGCTAGTCCCCCAGTCTATAGTGTTAGACACACAACCTGCCAGTCCTCCAGTCTAGTGTTAGACACACAACCTGCTTGTCCACTTGTTGTGAGTTCACCTCATAAGAAACCTGGTGATGTCACTGCTGGACACATCTAACCCTCTAACGGTTGTGTGGATATGACTCACGGTGGATGACTGCCGCTCAGAACATTTGCCCTCAAATCAAAAGGTTGCAAGTTCAAATCCATCCTATGTAGGTTAAAAGCATGTGCTAAACGAATACGCAGTTATTGTAGAACATAATTTGAAAGATTGTTCATTGATTGATTGTTATATTTTACACTGTATTGTTTAATATACTACTGTATACTAGATCTGTTATACAGGTCTGTTATACAGGCCTGGTCGGGTATCTTGAGACAGTCAGGCTGAATGAACAATACAGTGTTATTGTAACACATCGCAGCTCTCCTGAGACAGACCTGTGAAGAAGGTTATGAGCAGGCCTGTGAACACAATAATGGTACAACATGGAAAAAAACAAGTGGCTTTTTTTAACCAACACTTGAGGTATAACTTGATTAAACCCAACAAGTTCAAACAATTTAAAATATTGATTCAATTGGAGAAAAATCCCCCTTTTTCACAAGCAATGTCACAGGAAGTTTCAAAGAGGGTTGAAAGATAATAAAGAACCGAATGCTAATGTTTTATGTGTTATCAAATACACAGTCTATCTATAGTCAGTACGACATACCAAGTTTATTTGGAAATGTGTTTGTGTTCTCAGGGTGACGCTGTACACAGAATTCCTCCCTATGAAATCGAGGGGTACTTGCATTCTTCTGATTGAGGTAACCTGCTGTGTGTTTATCCCTGACATTTCTTTCATCTCTCACAAGACTTCAGCTGCGGCCCACACCCTGGAGACTAATCCCCATCTGGTCTTTGTTCACTGGTGTGTGTGTGTGCTTGTGTGTGCTTGTGTGTGTGTGTGTATTATTGTGTGTTTGTGTGAGTGGCTGCATGCGCTTGTGTCTTTGTGTATCTGTCTGCATGCCTACGTGTGTGTCTGCCTATGTGTGTTTATCTGCATGTGTGTGTGTGTGTGTGTCTGCCTATGTGTGTTTATCTGCATGTGTGTGTGTGTGTGTCTGCCTATGTGTGTTTATCTGCATGTGTGTGTGTGTCTGTGTCTGTGTCTGTGTGTGTGTGTTCATCTGCATGCGTGTGTGTTTATTTGCATGTGTGTGTGTGTCTGCATGTGTTTATCTGCATGAATGTGTGTGTCTCTGCGTGTGTCTGTCTTCCTGTCTGCATGCGCGTGCGGTTGCCTGCATGCGTGTTATGCGCGGGTGTTGTGGTCCATGCGTCAGGTGTTCTGGGCGCTGGGGGCAGTCTTTGAGGTCCTCCTGGCCATGGCGGTGATGCCCACCCTGGGCTGGCGCTGGCTGCTCGCTCTCTCCAGCGTTCCCCTGGCCGTCTTCATGCTCCTCTGTTACGTACGTAACGCCCAACCGCCGCAGGCCCTTTCACGCACGAATCAAAATCGAATCAAAATGAAGTTGTGTTGCTCTTTTTACAAGCAATGTCACAGACGGCTTCACATACGCCCATAGAACCGCCCCTCAAACAATCTATGGGCTTCATACTAAAACCACTATAAATAAAATGCCTCATATTGTATAAATAGTTCAGCATGATGAGTATTTAAACTATAATACATTTGACATACAGCATAATCTGCACTGACGGTATACTATAATAATGTTATGTTGTATCTCTGATGTGTATGCCTGTATATTGTATTACTTTCCTGTGTGTAGTGATACTACAGAATATATATTGAGTTAGTATCCTGTATTTAAGTTTTTTTCTTCTCTGCTGTGTGACAGTGGTTGCCTGAAAGCGCTCGTTTTGACGTGCTGTCGGGGAACACAGACAACGCCTTGGCAACATTAAGTCGTATTGCCGCGGACAACGGCAAGACCATGCCCAAAGGAATACTCATTGCCAACAAGCAGGTCAGACTGCTGTAAAACAAGTCTGTGGTGTGTTGTTTAAGGCGTGTGCTGTACAAGATGTTTTTACCCAAGGGGAAAACGTTAAGTAAATCTATATCCAGGAAAGACATTGAACAATATGATTGATATTGCTCAGTGGTATGGCTTTGACTGTCAAACAGAAGGTTGTAGGTTCAAATCCTCCCGGGTAAATTGAATAGAATTAAAGCGTCTGCTCAATATTTACATTTAAGAGTGCTTTCTCACAACAGCGTCTGAAATGATAATGACTGGTTCGTTCCCTTATCTGTGCATCAGGAAGATCGAGGGAGGATCACAGATCTCTTTACGCCTCAGTACTGGAAAACAACTCTTCTCTTGTGGTTCATATGGTGAGGTCCATGGCTGCATCCACTTCCTGGTCTCCCATGGTCACATGGTCCCTAGCCTGCCACAGGATTGGTTCAGAGTGCTGGGAGTGTGTGACTGAAACCTGTTTACGCGTGTTATCTCAACCCCAGGTTTGCCTGCGCCTTCTCCTATTATGGCCTTGTCCTCTTGACCACGGAGCTGTTCCAAGCAGGAGATGTGTGTGGTAGTAAGTAAAAAGATTGAACCTTATTTATTACTTCCATATTTATGTTTCTATGTCAACATCCTTGAACAGAAGCTGTTATTGTGCATCAAGTATGTGCATGTCAATAAGTGTTGTCATGTTGCAGAAGCGACATAAAAATCTTCACTTAGATTCTGTTTGTGAACATCTGATGTGAAAATGTTTTATGTTATACTTTTAACAGCGGCCCAAGGTGCAAAGATTGACCCTGTGTGTGAACTGGAATGCAAAACCTTAACAGCTGACGACTATAAAGACCTCCTCTGGACCACATTAGCAGAGTTTCCAGGTAAACAACAGACTTAACCAGTCATCTAGAAAACCATCCATGTGTTTTCATCACAACGTATGTCTGAGACCCAGCAATTCGTTCGCATCCAGCATAGTGGACATGGGTTCTGGGGTGAGGAACTTTGCCACCACAAGTTCAAGTTCAAGTTGTGCTTTATTGTCATTCCGCTACATGCGGGGGCATACAGTGGAACGAAATGTCTTGCCTCACAGAGCCACGGTGCTACAGAAGTACAGGCATACAACAGTACAGGCAAAGCGTACAACAGTACAGGCATACAACAGTACAGGCATACAACAGTACAGGCATACAACAGTACAGGCATACAACAGTACAGGCATACAACAGTACAGGCAAAAACGTTAGTGTTTATTTCTTATGTCAGGCTGAGAAGACATGCAGAGCTTGCTTTCCGGTGTCACCAATGTGAACACCTCCAGGAAAAGCCATGTTTGCCTCACTATAACAGAAAACCTGTAGTGATGTGTCTCCCCTCCCTCTGACAATATGTTGAATACCCAAACCCTTGTGTGTTGACTGAGAAGGATATGTACTCTCTGTACTGTACTGTACTGTACTGTTTGTTTCCTGTGCAGGACTCCTGTTAACTCTCTGTGTGATCGAGAGGATAGGAAGGAAGAAGACCATGGCCTTATCCTTCCTCACTTTCTCTGTGTGTATCCTGCCCCTCTATGCTTGCATCGGGAGGTAAGTGCTGTGGGTCGACTCGTGGCTCTATAACAAGGCTGGTTGGAGAACGGTGAAGTCCTCGATCATCTTCTCTTTCTCTCTTTTTCCCCTCGTCTCTCTTTCTTTCTCCCTCTTTTTTGTCACTTTTCCTCTACCACTCTCTCTATCTCCCCTCTTTCTTTCCCTCTCATCTCTCACCTATCTCTCTTTTTCTCTCTGTCTTGTCTATCTCTCTTCTATCTCTCGTACTCTTTCGATCTCCCTCTATCTCTGTCTCTCTCATCTCTCTTTCTCACTCTTTTTGTCTCTCTCTTTCCATCTCTCATCCATATCTCTCTCACTCTTTTGATCTCCCTCTATCTCTCTCACTCTTTCAATCTCTCTCACTCTTTCGATCCCCCTTTATCTCTCATCTAACTCTCACTCCTTCTATCTCTCTTTCTCCCTCCAGGATAGCACTCACCGTCTTCATCTTCATAGCCAGAGCCTTCATCAGTGGGGGATTTCAAGTCGCTTATCTTTACACACCAGAGGTATTGTAAACTTAGTCATCATGTTTGTCATATAGTGCATGTTGTTTGATACCACACATGATCGTTGGTCATGTTATGTTTTATTATTGATTGATCTTTTTGATCTGTGACTATGATTTAATTATTTATTGATTTGTTACTATAATTTAATGATTAGATGTTTATTTATTAATGTATGTCTCCTTTCATGGTACTTAAGGTTTATCCAACTGCAGTCAGAGCTCTTGGAATTGGAACTTGCAGTGGGATGGCAAGAATTGGAGCGTTGCTAACTCCTTTTGTGGCACAGGTGTGTGGCCAGCTGTACTTGTACTAAAAAACTAAAACGGGATTGGATTGAAATTTGCGTAACATTAGTCTGAGAACTTACATTGCAATGGAAAGTCAATGTTAGTGTTTTTATAATGACCTGGTACAAGTTCTACAGTGTTTCCCTTCCTGATCTGAAAACAGAGTGTACAGAATCCCCTGCAAACTAGCACCAACGCAGTCATTTCCTTTTCAACAAACTAACAAACTAAACTAACTGACCTGAAATGACCTGTATCCTTCTCATTGCAGGTGTTGCTTCGGACGTCTGTGTTTCTGACTCTAAGTGTGTACTGTGTTTGCTGCCTGCTGGCTACGGCAGCCTCGCTAGCCCTTCCCATAGAGACCACAGGCCGGGGCCTGCAGGAGTCCAGCCACCTCACCGCGGCCCTGGAGACCAGCCAAGCTCAGGACACTGCCCTCACCGACTACGGGTCACACAACCAGGAAGAACTACAGACAAGAAACGAGGAAGTGAAGAAATAATTCAGACAACTGCAGACGTCTCTGGACTGAAAGATTTGATTGGATCAGTTACCATGTTTGGGGGATTTGTGTGCTAGAATACCATTGCAAGGTGTTTTATCAGCTCACAAATACACTCCAGCGTTTCTTTCAAACACTTCCTATTTGTACAGTGAGCAGCATGAGGATTTTGTTCTATAGTGTTCATATATATTATACAATAAAAAAAATTGTTTTCATTGTAAGCACTTTAATCTGTCATTTTTACTGTTGAGCAGGCATGCGCTATGCTGCTATTATTACCATATGGTATGACGAATTTCGTCCAATGCATGAGACATGAGACTGAATGCACTTATGTCATCACTTAGACTACTACGTTATTGTTTTATGTGAAGGATGCGAGTTTTCAGTCTAGCCAGAGTCACCTTGACGACATTTGCCCCAATGACAGAGCACACGCATTATAGAACAGCCAATCACAGCAGCCGGGAGAGAAGTAACGCTGCAATTCATTTCTGCCCCGCATGCAACCTGCAATTTGGTGTTTGTGTGCGCGAGACCATGGCAAATAACACGGACGGGGGAGACTCCTTGCTTATTTACAAGACAGCCGTATCTATTCCAGAATGATCTGTGAAGGATGGGCGATGGGGAAACGGACGAATTGTTTTCTACGGAGTGTGAAATCAGATGCTAAAAATATTTAATGCGATCTTGAGTATTTTGTCCCTGGTGGTGGACAGGGAAAATCTCGGCGTATCTTGTCCGAGAGATTTCCCTTCCAAGGACTGTGTCTTTTCCTAGCGACAGTATCCAGACATGGCCCTGGTTACTCTGCAGCGCTCTCCCACCCCCAGCGCAGCATCCTCCGCCAGCACCGCTACCACCAACGCTGGGGAGGTAAGTGGGACCCGACTAGCACCGGGTGTATTGCGGTAGGCAACGCTGGAGGAAAAACCGAGGATGCTACCGATGTAGCGATGCTCTGAATCCGCTAGGCCCGGTGTTGCAGATGGCACTTGAAACTGTCAAAGAATTTCAGTTGCGGTGCTCTGATTTATATGATCGTTACGCCAGTCATCATTAAAGAGTAATGTAGTGATTACCTAACGGAATACTTGAGCATAAATGATCCTGGCTTGCAAGGGCTCGTAAACAAAATCTTAGCTAGGGATTAGGTTTAGAACAAAGCATTCATTTGGGGCAGCATTCGTTTTCGTCTGTGTTATTTTCCAGCCTGAACGCGGTGTTATTTCGACTGTAACCAAACAAACATGAACGCAAGTTAAGAAAGTGCGTTTGTTTTTCCTCAAATACTCTCTTGCTATCTGTGCCTGGGAATTCTTCAATACTTTCTTTCATACGCGCGGTAGCTCGAAGTGTCGGCTGTCAGAAAAGACCCGTGGGCGTTGTGCATCGTCACCTCCTGCGGGCATGTTTTTTTGTGTGTCACGACTGTCAAATACTGTCTCAAAAACTGTGACTGAGTGTGTGGCAGGTGTGCAACGTTTCAAAACATAGATGAGATCATAGTTACGAGGTCTGACCTGTAGGGGGCGGTGGCACCCTGTAGTACTCTTGATGAAGCCACCCTTCAGCTTTTGTGTGGTGCACCTTTCCCGGGCGTAGAAGAACATAAACGGCATAGTGAAGCCATTGTAGTTCTCTTTAAATCCCACTTTCTCTCTCACTTAAAATGGTGGTCTTAGGGGCGTTTGTTAAAAACGTTTTGTAGTGTCAGGAAAGTCATATCATCTCTTGAACCACACAGGGCAAAAATACCCACCACACACTGCTGCAGGAATGATGTCATACTAATCACATCATTAAAAACAGCTCTGCAGATGTGATCTTACATTGATAAGTGACCAAAACATCTTGATCTTTTATCTTTTGTGACGTTAATGCTTTGGGGTGGTTTTAGCATCGGCAAACCACTTACGACACCAATGTAGTCTGCGTTATTGTAATGCTGGCGGCGCACTCATCTCTATCTAGAGTTACACATCCCTAGAGATATCTAAGCTGTGTCCTACAGTTAGTGACAGTCTGCCCGCATCTTCAAAGGATAGAGGTGCACCATTAGAGACTCAGACAGTCTCCTAAGGTCCGTGAGTGCATGAGTATGATAAGGATGATGACATCTCAGCGTAAGGTCAGTGTAAGGGTATGGCTGACGTACAGTGTCGCTCGTTTCGCAGGTTCAGGAATCCGGGAGAACCCAGCGGGGACTCGAGACACGTCGAGGTCCGACCGATTTGCAAACTGATCTTATCTTTGTGTTTTCAGGACGTTGGGAGTGACGATGACCGGAAGGCCAACCAAAGGTGAGATCTCCCTCTTCTTGTCTGAAAGAGGAAGATTTCAAATGAAAGCTATGGGAATGGAATCAAATGCAGCGTGGTGTAACACAGCCACAGGCAGACTAGCATTCCTGGTTCTAGAATGCCGTCTCAGTGCACAACGCGTTCTTGTTCTGTAATGCATTCTCCATCTAGAACTCCTTCTTGTTCTAGAATGCTTTCTTCCTCTTCTTCTTCTTTTTCTCCTCCTCCCTAGAATGTGCTATTGTGTTAGAACGCATTCTTGTTCCCCCTCAACGCGGAGTGAAAAAGCAGCAGTGGTCCAGTCCAAGGTCTAGAGTTTCACCGCTTATGGTTCCCTTAATAGTTGAGAATGCACATAGATGAGGGTAATGTCAAATAATGATCTGCTGTGGTCTCTTGGGGGCGGGCGGGGGTAGGGATAGGGAGGGGGGGTGTACATTACATGGCTGGGAAATCACTGAGTGTGTTTCCCAAGCCTTATGAACTTTGACCCCTGCTTCTGAGTTACAGGAAACAGAGATGAGATATAGATTGAGGCATGGAAGCTGTCCTGAACTCCACGTCCTGGCCTTCCGCAATCCATCACAGTTTTGTCGTCGTGATAAGTTCCTAAGTTCCTCTAAGTGTATCAAGCATCTCTTTAGCATCCCTTCAGCTTTAGTGTCGTTTATATCCGGGGAGAAATAACGAATACACGCCACCATTCCGTTGCTACTGTCCTGTGTAACGTTGTTTAATGACAATCAAGCTTCCTGTATCTTTGTTAAAGAGCTGGTGGTGGACTGCACAGAAGCTACTGTCCTGTGTAACGTTGTTTAATGACAATCGAGCTTCCTGTATTTTTGTTAAAGAGCTGGTGGTGGACTGCACAGAACTCACGTCCGGTCGAAGAAGACAAGACATTCTGTTGATACTTGTTGTGTTCCAGCGTTCTAGATTAGGCTATCGGAGTGAAGTGGTGGCGAAGGTGATAAAGCGTGTGTGCTCATGTTGTTGTTGTTGTTGTTGTTGTCCAAGTCCTAACTGCACACTCAGTTCTGTAGTTCAAATCGTAGACACAGAATTTGACAATTAAACAACAGATCAGTGGCGTACAAGTCTTCCTGCCAGTTTGCGGTGATTGACAGAACTCGGAAGGAGTAGGACCCCTTCGGCGCGCGTCGATATCTAGAAACTTCTCAGGCTGAAATAGTTCCTCCAGGGTAGAAGATGGTGCGTCGGCAGCGGTCCTGCTTCGCATCACAGGCACGGCTCTCCTCCTCCACTGCTCCAGCTCTGGTGTCAGCCAGGTCATGACTCTCTAAACCTTACTGTAGCAGTCAGACAGAAACCTAATCCACACTGTACCCTCCAGTAGTCCTTGGTTCTCAGGAGAAAAACCTAGCTCCAGACAGGCTTATGCAACAGCCTTGAAAGGCTGGAGGTACAGCTCATGACTGGAGGTCTGTGTGCGTGTGCTTGTACTTCTGTGTGTGTGTGTGTGTGTGTGTGTGTGTATGTGTGTGTGTGTGTGTGTGTGTGTGTGTGTATGTATGTGTGTGTATATGTATGTGTGTGTGTTTGTATGTGTGTGTGTATATGTATGTGTGTGTGTTTGTATGTGTGTGTGTGTATATGTATGTGTGTGTGTTTGTATGTGTGTGTGTATATGTATGTGTGTGTATATGTATGTGTGTGTGTTTGTACTTCTGCGTGTGCGTATGTACGTGTGTGTTTGCACTTCTACATGTTTGTCTGGGCGATGCCTGCAGGGCGTCGCATAACTTGTTAAAAAATCACGGGTCATGCGGAGTTTAATGTGTCTCGTCGTGCTTTTGTGTCGAGCGCTCCAGTGAGCGGAGCGCTTCCTCCGTGACTCGGTGACTCAGCACGGAGCTTATGTGCGGGACGCTTCATGCCAGTCATCGCCTACAGACGTCTGCTTTGGGACCGGAGTCGAGCAGCAGATTCCCTGCCACCCGATCCGACCGCCGCGCGCCGTGCTTGAATGGCGCTTTTGTGGCGGAGTGTTGTGCAGGGGGCGCTGATTGCTGGAGCGCGCGCTGCGAGGAGGAGATAAGCAGCCGCTGGTGGGCGGGTGGGCGGGCGGGGAAACAGGCAGAGCTGAGCGGACAAGGGCCAGACGGATGAGGACAGCGGGGGGATGATCCTCGACAGGAAGATCCTCTGCCACAGCAACTGGAGAAAGAGAGAGAGAGAGAGAGCAGGACAGGATTCATTAATGGACATGCATAGCTCGTGTCTGGTCAACCTCACTTGTGCTTTTCACTGGAACACAGAGAAAAGAAGAAAAGAAAAGTCAAACAGACAGACGGGTTTACAGACAAGCTGGCTTGGAGACAAACCACGCTAGAGAGTGTTTCCCTGTGGTCTGGCTGTGAGGGTTCAGGAGGAAGGACCAGAGGTGAGGAGACCAGAGAAGAAGTTCAGAAGAACAGACAAGCTGAGAAGACCAAAGGACTCGTTCAGAGGGTGGGAGCCCAGCGAAGAGGTCTGGTCTGAGGAGGTCTGGTCTGAGGAGGTCTGGTCTGAAGAGGTCTGGTCTGAGGAGGTCTGGTTTGAGGAGGTCTGTTCTGAAGAGGTCTGTTCTGAAGAGGTCTGGTCTGAGGAGGTCTGCTCTGAGGACGTCTGGTCTGGGGAGGTCTGGTCTGGGGAAGACCGCTGTCCTTGGCAGTCGACAGGATGCACCTGGTGGCTTCGACACAGCAGGAAGCCATGCTCACCATGGTGCCACACTTTGTGGAGAACGCCGTGTTGACTTCCAGAGACATCTACCGCATGTGAGTCCTGGCTGAGCTCTGCACCCCTCAGTGGGGTCTGCCTCTGAGGCAACAGGGTCTGCCTCTGAGGCAGCGGGGTCTGCCTTTGAGGCAATCTGTGTTTTGGTTCCAGGCTTGCTTATTGGGTTTTTGGTCTTGAGAGAAACTACTCGCGGAACGTGTACAGAGAACGCGATTGTGTTCAGAGGGGCAGTGCTCTGGTTCTGGAATTCGCTTGAGGAAAACAATGAATTTTCAGAAAAAAATTTTCTGTTGGTTTTAAGTCTTTTTACTTGTAGTAGGAACAGACTCGCATTGTTCTTGGTCACTCTGGTGAACTTATCACCAGTCAAGTAATTTCAAGGACACTCAACTACAAAGTTGTTAGTGTGTACAGTACCCTGCAACAGTGTGTCTCTCTCTCTTTTCTCCTCTCTCTCTCTCTCTCCCTCTCTCTCTCTCTCTAACCCCTCTCTCCTTTCCCTCTACTCTCTCTCTATCTCTCTCTCGCTCTCTCTATCTCTCTCTCTCTCTACTCTCTCTGTCAACCTGGGACCATCTGATCGTTCGTTTCTACTTTGTCAGTAGAAACCTGTCCAGAAACAATGATACCAGGAAACAGAGTAGCTGGAACACCAGGTCCTGTGATGGCCCCAACCAGCCAGTCATAGCAGGCTTTGTGTTTGGTGGCAGAGAGGGCAGCTAGCCTGCTTTAAACAAAGCTACACTGTTTCTCTCCAGCGCTGTGCAAGCCAGAAGCCTCATAGCTGGCTACTGTACCTCAGGGCTGAGGACGGAGGCAGGCTAGCCTCAGAACTGAGTCCAGGAGGAGGCTAGGGGAGGACGACCTCTAAGAGGCCAGGGGAGCCCTAGGGGCAGTCAGCCGACTTGGGCCAGAGAAGAGAGGCAGAATGGAGAAGAGAAAGGGAGGGGGACGAAAAAGGGGGATGTTGTTGAACAAAGCAAACCTATACAGAGGCAGATAGGGATGGTGAGAAGGAATGATAGAAAGACAAGAAGGATAGAGAGAGAAAAATGTAGTTATTTAAATATGGAGAGAAAGCTCAGCCAAAGGTCAGCTATGTCGATCAAGTAGTGTCGAGTCACTATCTGCAAGGACGTATTTAGTTTGGGAAAGGTCTCACTAGCAGATCAGGTCTGCTGACAGTCTCTCCCTGACATCTCCCCACACCCTTTCCTGCTCGCTGAACCTCTTGGAAGCGGTAAGCAGCCGGCCCCCAGCCACTGCAGGACCATGCAGGTGGACCCTGACATCTCAGAGCTATACTACGTCTCCATGCTAACTGTTTCTTATCCTGGTCACTGAGATAAACAACCAGGAGGAGGAATCTCTGGCTGTATGTGTGGAGACAGACAGACTGACTGACTGACTGACTGACTGACTGACTGACTGACTGACTGACTGACTGACTGACTGACTGACTGACTGACTGACTGATATAGAGAGAATGACTGACTGACTGACATAGAGAGAGAGAGCCACGGTAAAACATTTCTGAGGAGACTTGACACATTATGGGATGTTGTAGGGTTGTTGTGGTAACATCTGCATATGTAATCATGACAAATGGAAGGGATAGAAATAACGCTTATTCAGACAGTGGGTACAGATGATAGTCACGCAACAATCTCTGTCTCCGTTTCATCTGAAAAACGATTCTAGCAATCCATTCACTTTGCTGCTGTGAGGGGAACAGGCTATATCATCCATCTTATATTCTGATGACCTCAGTTAGATCGCTGTGAAACCTTTTCTTTCTGCAGAGTCGGACATCCTCTGACTCTAATTCTCTATGTGGCACCACCAGGAAGGGAATGGGGATGATGATGATGGTGGTGATGATGATGGTGATGGTGGTGATGATGGTGGTGATGATGGTGGTGGTGATGATGATGATGGTGGTGAGGGTGGTGGTGATGATGATGGTGGTGATGGTGATGATAATGATGATGGTGGTGATGATGGTGGTGATGATGATGATGGTGGTGGTGATGATGATTGTGGTAAGGGTGGTGGTGGTGATGATGATGATGATGGTGGTGATGATGATGGTGGTGGTGGTGATGATGATGGTTGTGATGAGGGTGATGATGATGGTGTTGATGATGGTGGTGATAATGATGATGATGATGATGGTGGTGATGATAATGAAATGTCTTCTCTTTCCTCTCTGTGTATCAGCCTCAGCGAGAGCTTCTTCATGGTCAAAGGAGCAGCTCTCTTCCTGCAGCAGGGCAGCAGTCCACAAGGCCCCAAGACCCCCACACACCACCAGCATGCAGGTACACACACACACACACCACCAGCATGCAGGTACACACACACACACACACCACCAGCATGCAGGTACACACACACCACCAGCATGCAGGTACACGCACACACACACACACACCACCAGCACGCAGGTACACACACACACACACACACACACCACCAACACACAGGTACGCACACACTAAAGAGGGGGGTAAGAGAATGGACGTTCCAAAGGGGCGGGGTTAGGACAGTAGAAGTTCCAGAGACAGGTTTAGGGGAATGGAAGTTCCAAAGGGGCGGAGTCAGGGGTGTGTCTGTCCCTTCCTCTGAGGGCTGACAGAGCTCTTCAGTGCTTCACTGAAGGCAGACTCAACAAGATAAGGCTTTGTACATCGGCTGCGTTTGACTTTCCCATCCAGGCGTTGCGTAATACCCCCAGCTGGGCCAGCAGTGTCTTGCTGCAGTCTGCATGTTACTGTTTCTGTTTGTGCACATGCGTGTGCAAGGTCTGTATGTGGGTCCCTCTGGGGATATGTGGAGGTACAAGTAGTATAAAGGGAAGCAGGTTTTTGACACGCACACACACACACCTACTGTACATGTGACTCAAGTCGATGACTGAATGTGATTGACTTGTCTTTCATAGAGGTGTACGTGCGTGTCAACAACATACTTGCCGTTAGACTCCTTTAGGCGTCTAAGATGGGGGATTCAGCGCAGTGATAATCCTGGTATGCATCCATCTACCTCTACATCTCCAGACAGAACGTTCTCCAGATCTGTTCCAGCACGTTCTCCTCCTCCCGCCGTGTTCCTCAGATGAGATATTTTGGGGAACGTTGTCCAGCTCAAGTCATGACAGGTGCAGGTCTGAGGGAAGGACATGTGAGGGGGGGGAAGGTCCTAATCTGAAGAGACGATCTGCAGCCAGTAGATCTACAGAGCAGGGCTCAGTGCTGATCACCTGTGTGTTAACGCTGCCTGTTAACGTTCAAACGTCTCGTTTTGCGCACATAATAATGCTATAAATGTAACAAGGTGATTAAGCAGACACTTGTATTCAAAGCGACATGCAGACAGAACTGTGTTCTAGATCGCTGGCTAACACCTTCTGTGTTCTAGATCGCTGGCTAACACCTTCTGTGTTCTAGATCTCTGGCTAACACCTGTGTTCTGGATATCTTCCTCTCTCTCTCTTCCTCTCCCTTCCTCTCTCTCTCTTTCAGGAGACCTTCCTCAGCACCTTCAGATCATGATCAACACTCTCCGCTCAGAGGACCGTATCAAGCTGGTCAGTAGCAGCACAGTGCTCTCAGCTACCCTGGAGTTACACACACACACACACACACACACACGCTCGCACGCTCATCACAAACGGGCTGACATACGCACACACTCGGAAAGACAGACATTCAATTACTCACAAATGCAGACACACGCGGTCAGACACTTACTCCCTCATTCTCAAACGCACTCAGACACGGTCACGCACATTTGCACTCGCTCTTGAATACACAGATACGCAAACGCGCACATGACGTAAACCCCTGCATCCAACCTCTCCCAGGCGGTCCGGTTAGAGAGCGGGTGGTCTGAGCGTGTGCGGTACATGGTTGTGGTCTACACCAACGGTCGCCAGGATACGGAAGAGAACCTGCTGCTGGGGATGGACTTCACCGACAAGGACAGGTACACAGGCCTTCAACTTCCTGTTTCCATCACCTGAAACAGGAAGTTGGTCCAGGTGTTGGAGTGAGACTTGGATCCGACTCTACACACACGATGGCATCTCACTTTGTAAAACCTGCGCTTGAAAATGTACTGGGTGGTTTGGCATGTCATTCTTACATTTGTTTTTCTTTGTCAGTAAAAGTTGCTCAATCGGGATGGTGTTGCCACTGTGGAGCGACACAAAGATACACCTAGATGGAGATGGGTGAGTCCTTCCTAAGCAGACGGAAGAATTTATGTACGTTATTATTTTCCTTGGTCAGTCTGAACTTCTGATTCTACACACCTCTATGTGAAGGTGTAGCATAGCTAGTGAGAGGTTTTAAACTGTACATTTTCAAACTGGCCCCGGCTGGTTTTACCTAACAGAAATACGAATATTCACCAGAGAAGCTCACCTTTTGGGTCCATATGGATGAGAATGACCGGTCGGAACTCAGATACTTCAAAACAGCTTTTCTCTGGGAGCAAACAACCGCATATCGCTAAGCCCACCCTTTGCATAACAAGTGTGTGAACTTGCCTTCAAGTCGCATCGGTGCAAAATGCAACTCTCCTCACAGACACTCTGGGTTCTGCTGACCCCTAGTGGACAGTACAGTCCATTGCAGGCCAGTTCACTCCATCCATGCAAGTGGAGTTCTTGCTGAGCTGTTCAAGTCCCACAGTGTGTGGAATGTTCCACTGGTTTGTGTTAGTGAATAGTCCCATGAGCCAGTTCAGCTGGATGTGTGTTTGAGTCTTACGCCTCCATATCGCCACCTCTTCTCTTCTCTTTTCTTTTCTTTTCTTTTGGACAAACGTTTCATCTTCCTCTCATCTTTTCTTCTCAGGGGGTTCAGTGTGACAACGGCAGGAAGGGCCCATGTTTTCAAGCCTGTTTCTGTGCAGGCCATGTGGTGAGTGCGGAGGTTTGACTTTGTATGTGTTTGTACTCCAGCGTGACCCTCCCCTCCCTCCCCTTTCTCCCCCCTGATCTACTGTGCTTATCTTACACTACCAAGAGGGAAAGGATTTAGTTGTTGTTTGTACTCGAGTATATTGGAAGGAAGGATGGAAAATCGTGACATGATCTTGCCTAATCAGCAGATTAGTCTAAGCACCCTCTAGTGGTCAAGAGAGACATTACTGCCGTTAAATTGTGCTGTGCTAAGTAGTGATGTAGTGAGAGAGGCAGTGTTGTTGAGTTTCACAGTGTCTGCTAAACACAGTCTGTACCTACATACAGACCCCGAAAATACAATGCAGCTTTGATGCTTGAGGTCTTACTGTACGTCAATGCAGTAGGGATTTGAATGTCACTTGGGATAAAAATATGTGAATGTGTGTGTTTGTGAATGTGTGTGTGTGTTTATGAATGTGCGTGTCTGTGTGTGTGTATGTGAATGTATGTGAATGTGTGTATATACGTGTATGTGAATGTGTGTGTGTGTATGTGAATGTGTGTGTGTGTGTGTGTGTTCAGGTCTGCTCTCCAGATCCTCCACAAAGCGTGCGAGGTGTCCCGCAGGTACAACTACTTCCCCGGGGGCATGGCGCTCACCTGGATGGGCTTCTACGAGAGCTGCGTGTCCTCGGAGCAGAGCTGCATCAACGAGTGGAACGCCATGACCGACCTGGAGACCACCAGGCCCGACTCGCCCACCATGTTCGTGGACCGGTGAGACCTCCTCCTCCCCCCCCGCGTGAGTGAAGTGGTGTAATCACGCTAGCGTGGTGGCCGCCAGGAGGGTGACGCTGTGTTTCGCTCCCGGCAGGCCCACGGAGAGGGAGAGGACAGAGTGCCAGATCAGAGCCAAGCTACGCAGCATCATGCTGTTCCAGGACCTGGAGAACGTCACGTCCAAGGAGGTACGGTTCCACAGCGATGGATGAGTTGACTGGTGACCGATCGTGAATGTCGCTGCAACAGGGACGTGTGGTTTAGTGGTGGTGTTATGATGGGTTTATCTGACAATTATTGTGTGTGTGTTTGTGTCCGTGCATCTGTGCTGTGTGTCCATGCTGTGTGTGTGTGTGTGGTGTCGGTGCTGTGTGTGTGTGTGTGTGTGTGTGTGTGTCCGTGCTGTGTGCTGTGTGTGTGTGTGTCCGCTGTGTGTGTGTGTCCGCGCTGTGTGTGTGTGTGTCAGATCCGCACGGAGCTGGAGCACCACATGAGCTGTAACCTAAAGGAGTTCAAGGAGTTCATCGACAACGAGATGCTTCTGATCCTGGGTCAGATGGACAAAGCCACGCTCATCTTCGACCACCTCTACCTGGTAACACCGCCAGCCTCTCCTGCACCACGCAAATTCATTCACCACAGGCTTTTGTCCAAAGAGACAAAAACACACACACACAAAGACAGTGAAGAAGTGTGTCGTGTAAACGGTATTTTGTTGGTTAGAACCTGTATTTATGAGCCTAAAGTAAGAGAATAATCACATCTCATCCTGCTGTTTTCCTTTATCTCATCGCCTCATCCAGCCCTCAGTCATCAACACACTTAGCATCTTAGCTTTGAACATGCACTTAACCTTAGCGTGTTAGCCTGTGACCTTTGACCCTGATCAACATGATATTGGTTGCCTGTGACGACCCCAGGGCTCTGAGTGGAACGCGTCTAACCTGGAGGAGCTGCAAGACTGCGGGTGAGTATTTTTAAACACCTCATCTGAGTTAGCTGGTTCCTATATTAAAGCACATTATTCTACAGTAGTCTTGAATGTATCAAATATCTGTAGCGGAGGAAAATACAGTTTTCAAATGAATGTTTATGAAATCTGTGTCGATTTCACTTGCTGAACGAGCTATTGAATTCAATTTGTTAGTCAGGAATTTAGTTTTGACCAGGGAAAAAAAAGAAATATCAATTGAATCTCACCGAACAAGAGATTCATGGCAGTGTTTTGTATCTGCTGCAGGATCGGTTACATCCTGAACGTGACCAGGGAGATAGATAACTTCTTCCCAGGCACGTTCTCTTACCACAACATCCGAGTGTACGACGAGGAGACCACGGATCTCCTGGCCCACTGGAACGACACCTACAACTTCATCGTCAGAGCCAAGTGAGACGGGCAACCTCCGGTAGAACAGACACACCAGAACACAGCAGTACTGGAGAACCCTGAAACGTTCCAGAACATCACCGTTTTATTGTTAAATGTTGCTTATTTGCTGTTTCAGTAGGCTGATGTTAATCACTTTGATAAAAAAACAAATTCAATCATTCTGTCATTTTTGTGTTGTCATTGTCTACCAGAAGGAACCAATCAAAATGTCTGGTCCACTGCAAGATGGGCGTGAGCCGCTCAGCGTCCACAGTGATCGCCTACGCCATGAAGGAGTACGGCTGGTCGCTGGAGCGAGCGTACAACTTCGTCAAGCAGAAGAGGAGCGTGGCGCGCCCCAACGCCGGCTTCATGAGGCAGCTAGCGGAATACGAGGGCATCCTGGACGCCAGGTGAGCAGCTGGGGGCGGGGCCACCACGGCTGATGGACTGCGGTGGCTTTGAGTCAGCTGCTTATGGGTTTATGAGAATTGTTTCTGCAGACCAAACATCACGCTGTTTGTTTTCTCCAGCGCCCGTCTAGCCGACCTGATTCTAATGGCTGACTGGTTGTTATGTCGAATCAGGTTTGTCGTACGTGGGTTTGGAGCAACACTACGAGAGGAGAACGCTGTCCAGGAACAGGGTCAGAGACTCTTTATCGATCCTTTACTGATCCCGACTGTGTTTTTCCTGACAGCAAACAGCGACACAATAAGCTGTGGAGGCCTGAAGGAGACGAGGAGGGAAGCGAAGAGGTGTCTGGGCCCTGCTGCGGCCTGGAAGTCCCTGGAGACGACCCCCCGGGGCTGCGGGCGTCTTCCCTGGAGGAGGAGGACGGGTGGGGGAGAGGCGTCTGCGGCGCGTCCCCCTGCAGGAGTAGGGGTCTGGAGGTGGAGCCGCTGGACCCCCTCAACTACAACTACTACTTCCGCCGTCTGTCGGACACGGCGTTGGACAGCGAGCCCTCGACGCCCGTGCGCGGCCCGCCCCTGCTGGGCATGGAGAGGGTGTTCATCGAGATCGAGGACGTGGAGCGAGACGCCCTCCTGGAGGATGAGGGCTTCCCCATGGCCCAGCTGGCGTTGCCCGGCGAGGCGACCGGCGCCCAGACCTGCGGGCGGCTGGAGCCTCTGGAGGAGACGCGCCTGCGGCTGGAGTTCAGCACCGTGGAGGAGGAGGACGAGGAGGAGGCGCAGAAGGAGGAGGCGGAGATGGCCGCCTTGGCCCGGCCCGCCGGGGAGGAGAGGAGGCGGGGGGAGGAAGGGGATGGCGAGGGGGACAGGAAGGCGGAGGGCCGGTTAGGCCTGGCCAACCTCAACACCAACAACAGTAACCGTCTGGCGGCCAAGCGCAGCTGCCCGGCTGCTTTTGACGTGAGTGGAACAGTCGAGAACCCGCAGAACGTAGCAGATCCTATGTGCCAAACATGGTATTAATATAGGTATTGCTACGTTGTATGTTTTATGAAAAGGTTGTATATGTTACGCATATTTAAAAATATATTTAAAAATGAACAGACCCTTATTCAGAGCTAAATACGAATAGTGTGTGAATAGAGTTTTAACGGGTTGGTCGGTTGGTCGAGACTGGCAGAATCGTCTTGTGTCTGACCACGTATCCTGTCTGTCTGTCTGGTTCCTCTGTTTAGGACAGTGCTAGCACAGGAAACCCTTCCAAGGTGAAGCCATCCTACCAGACATGTACGGACTGTCTCCGCCTCCCCCAGGGCCGCCGCTGCGAGCGCCCCGCCGGAGGACGCCCCCACCGCCTTAACCCTGCCCGCCTCTGCAGCATCCCCACCATCTCCATCGACCCCCCAGGGACGCACTTCGCCCCAACGCCCACCCCTCTCTCCGCCCCGGCCCCTGCCCCTGCTCCGCCGGTGCCCCCCACCCTGGTGCAGCCATGCGGGCGTCTGTGCTGCCCGGCCGGCCCATGCGCCCTGCCGGCTCCGGTGGCGCGCCTGGAGGCGTACCGCCAGCGTCTGGTGTCACCCATGAGCTGCGAGGAGCTCCCTCGCGACCGCTGCTCGCTGGAGACGGAGGATATGGACGAGCTGCAGGAGGAGGAGGAGGAGGAGGAGGAAGAGCCGGGCCGGGAGGCCGGATGCGGAGCCGTGACGGAGCTCACCCTGCTGGAGCTGAGCCTGGAGGGGGAGAGGCCCCCCGCGGCCACCCCAGGGGAACGGGTCCCTTTCCAGCTGGCCCTGGAGGAGATGCCACCTGGTGGGGAAGGGGCACTACATCAGGAAGCCCTGGCCTCGCTGCAGAGGACACGCCTGGGGATGGAGGTAGGCATGGTGAGGCAGAGAGCAGAGCAGCTGGAGAGGCTGGCCAGCCTGGCCGTGGAGGGGCAACTCTCAGCTGGATCCCAGCCCGAGCAGATGGACGTGGGGCTGGGGGAGGGGGAGGGGGTGGGGGTGTTGGAGGATATGGAGGTGGAGGGGGATTTGGAGCTCCCCTCCGTGCCTCGGACCTCTTCAGCAAGCGTCTCGGTCCAGGAGCACCCCCCCACCCCGCTGACCTCCACCCCGGGCGGCACATCCACACGGACACCTCTCTCCTCCCCCCACGGCTCCTCCAGCCTCACACGCAGCTCTAGCAGCGACAGCCTCCACAGCCTCCGTGGCGGCCAGCCAGGCCTGGTCCGCCAGCGGGCCCTGGAGATCGAGAGCCACATGAGGCTGGCCGGCCTCACCATGCCCTCCCGCCTCAAACGCTCTAGCTCCCTGGCCAAGCTGGGAGGCCTCACCTTCTCCACGGAGGATCTCACCCTGTCCGCTAGCTCCAGCTTCCCCCAAGACCCCCCGCCGGCCCGCACCCAGACCCCCACCGACCCACCCTCCACCCCGGGTGAGCCCTCCCCATCCCTGCCCCCCGCCGCTGCCCCCTGGAGGTGACTGAATGCTGGAACTGCCCCTCACACTCCCTGTCCTGCCCCCCAGACGTCAGACCCCAAATCAGGTGTCCTCCAGAGAGGACCAGGCTGGAGTGGGGTGGGGGGCGTGTCTCCCAGGACAGCCCCCCTCCTAGCAGAGACACACCTGGACTAAAAACTCCAAGGGGGTCATGTGACAGTCACTGGAACAATGGAGCACAACGTGACATAACTCCAACTTCCTGTTTCCTGTATGTGTATCGAGCTGATTGGTGGAGATCAGCGAGCGTGGACCAATGAGCCCACATTTTCCATTCATTCAATCACAGGCCTCTCCGTGTGATTCTTAACTGTTCAATCAATCATCAGATAGGAAATCCTCTCCATCGTCTCCCTGACTGCTTGAGGGTCACGGGGGTGACCCCTGGGTGACCCCTGGGTGACCCCTGAGCCTCTCTCTGTGTGTGCCTCAATCACAGGCACCTCTGACAGTTTGAGTCCAAAGACCTGTTTTGCTGACTTGTCCGGCATCTGAGCCTGGCTGACTTCCTCCATCCAGGTACTTCACGCAATCACACCTTCAAGTGGTCGGTTTAGTCTTGACACGGCACGTTACACAACTCACCCCCTTGTCGCACACGCACATGCATGCTATGGGAGGATCACTCCTCCCAGTGACGGAATGTTCTAAAAGAACATCCTCTCGTTTACTTTATTTTAATGAATTGTCTGTTTTTTGTTGATTTTTTTGTTTTTTTTGTTTTGTTTTTGCATATCCTTGAGATATTGTTTGGGTCATGTGCACAGACAGCTAGCTAGAGAGCGTGCTAGTTGTACTTAGGGTTAGCTGGACTCGCGAGCACTTAACGCTGTTTGTTGGGAAGCAGAGAGTACCGATGGCTTCCGTCTCGAGTTCATCAATCCTCAAGGTTCTTTCAGAGTTGGCGTGAGCTGCATCTATAGACGGGCCCACTGCAAGGCCTCATGGAAACTACTAACTGAAGCCAAACTCCACTACTAAGTCACACGACTCTACTAAGTCACATGACTCCCTATCTCTAAAGAAATTCGGCAGATCCAAACTCCCTGTGAAGCCTTAGCTGAACGCTAGGATCTCTCCTATTGGTGCTCTCCTGCACCGTAGCTCAATAGGATCTCTCCTATTGGTGCTCTCCTGCACCGTAGCTCAATAGGACTTCTCCTATTGGTGCACTCCTGCACCGTAGCTCAATAGGACTTCTCCTATTGGTGCACTCCTGCACCGTAGCTCAATAGGATCTCTCCTATTGGTGCACTCCTGCACCGTAGCTCAACTGCGACCCGCCCCTTCCTTGGGTATGAGCCAATCACGTCAGACGTCCTGCTGAAATGCGTTGCCAAAGTGCATTGTGTCCTGAGGCCAGGCGGCCTTGAACAACTGTTCCCGCGGTTGTTTACCAGATTTATGTGCTTAGTCGTACGAGTTGCAGAAACTCAGCTTTGGAGCCAAGCTCAGCACACAGCGTATTTGTGTTAAATTAACACAATAAGACACTGAGGAGACCAGGAGGTAGAACAAAACGACTTCTGGGGTACAGCATCTTCACTCTGCCTTCCTGTACTGCATCTCAGTAAAGCCTGTTTGTCTTGACACTGTGTTGTGGATAAAGCAGTATTCCGGCAGCTGTCTGTAAGCGGAACAGAGGATTAATGTGATTAAGGCTCAAGCTGTTTGGGACAGACAGGAGACGCAGCTCTCTCTCTCTCTCACTCTCTCTCTCTCTCTTACTCACTCTCTCTCTATCTCTCTCTCTCTCTCTCTCTCTCTCTCTCTCTCTCTCTCTCTGACTCGTGGTGTGGGCGGGGCTGAGACCGGAGTCAGACGAGGACGTCGAGGCGCGGATGGAAACTCCAGGAAGACGCGCTTGTTTACCCGTCGTGTAGCTTCGCGCTCAGGAGGAGAGCGCCGCTGTTTCGTTGGGGGGAGGGGGGGGGGGGGGGGGGGGGGTAAAACCGTAGGAATGACCGGAGATTTGACCTTATGTTTACAGCCGAAACGCAGACACCTGAGGTAAAGGCGGCCTTGACAGCCTCGTGAACTCTAACCCCTCCATCTCAAACGCCCTTCCGAAACGTCTCATCCCCGAAAGACATCCACATCCATTTTTTTTATTTTTTTTTATCAGTTGCGTTATTTATATTTTGACGTGTTCTTATCCTACGACACGGCACCTGATGTACGTCAGGAGGTCGAGCGCCCAGTGCTGGCTTACACGTTGACCATAACCAGGGTGTTTGATGTCGGGAGACTTTTTCGTTGGGTTCTAATTTGCTGCACTGGAGCGCGGACACTGTGCAAGGTTACCGTGGGAACTGGCCAGTGTGTGTGCAGGCACACGCATGACAGAGCTGGAACGGCTGCGAGCGACGCGGGATGATGCGTTACACTGGTACGGATGCAAAAGGACTGAGATATATCTTTAGCCATTCAGAAAACTCAACGTGTCACCGATGCATATTCTATAATACAGTAGGTAAGACTGTGGACTGATTCAGTAATAATTCATCTTTTTGGCTTTGTGTTGGTTGTGGAAGACTGCTTCTAAAGTTGTTTTTTTTCTTGACTAGTATTTAGCTGCCCTCCCTCTCTGCTCTCAACCCAGACCCTTAGATCAGTAACCATACTGGCTTTATTTAGCAATGCACTTGGTTTGCCTCTCGCTGTCGCGTGAGCTTCGCGGGGCCGTGAGGGGCCAGGATGTTGCCGCGGACGCACAGGTTTACAGCACATCAGCCTCCAGCCCCAAAGCGTCACCGGACCAGAACCGACTTCAGACCCGGGACTCCCCACCTTCAGCGTTCCCGTGACAACGGTCGCGCTCGCGACGGTGGAAGACGACAGGCCGCTGGATGGAAGGTTCCAGAACCTCCCGGGCGTCACCGTCGTGGTCCGACCCTCCGACCCGAAACGTTTCGGTCCTTTGTGTACATGTTAGGATGGATTACATGGGATTTGTGTTGTGTTTCTGCATAAGTGCCTTAACTCCCCCTGGCCTTGGGTCTGTTCCGCTGCCCTGCGGCCTTTTCAGACACACTGGAAACGAGCGAAGCCAAGGACTTCCCCTCTTATGCCACACGTCAACACACCTGTCCCTAAAGACCATGGCCAACGAAGCCCTTAAGATCTACGTAGACATACGCATACATAGACAAGACCCTCAAACACTCACGCTCTCACCCGCGCACACAATTGACAGCCATTCGTTTCTAGAATAGTGTATGTTTATGTGGATGGAACAACAGATGCATGTGGACTACCAGTTTATAAACTCTCAAACATCAAACCGACAATCCTACTGAACATCGCTCGAGAGAGAGAGAGAGAGAGAGAGAGAGAGAGAGAGAGAGAGAGAGATAATTACAGTCAGATGATGAAAGAGGATAGACAAACAGTAGCTTCTGAAGTTCCAGTCGCCATTGTTTGCAGTGTCCCCCAGCGGAGTGGAGCTTGGTGAGACGTTCTCTGCAAACACGGCATGTATGAGTGCAGATCCTCCATCACAATCATGTGAGGAGGACATTTTTGTTACCTAGGTTGTTTTTTGATAACATTCTTTTATTTCGAGGGTACGGGGGGGGGTATGTCTTGTTTGCACTGTACTGTACATTTACAATGTTAATGTGTAAAGCACTATTCTTTTTTTATTGCATTTTGTCAATATGATGTTGAGTCGATGTGTATCATGTAAGTAAAGCATTACTTGTCTGCATAATGTATTGACGCTGCGTGAAATGTTTCCTTATTCCACTAAGCTGTTGACTCCCACACAAGATAGATTATCTGAGCAGTCTTGGACGAGCAACATGATGTGGATTCAAGCCACACGCGTTAAGAGACGTAGGATAGCATAACAACGCTTGTCTCTCACCATAGTGTTCCTGATCTATGGATGACGTCAGCGTGTTCTAGTAACGTGGACCAACACACGGAGGAGGAACACACGAGCACTTTGTGAATGGCAGGAGTGATGTGTGAAATACAGAACTCATTTAGTCGTCTGTTTTGTTTCATTGTGCCAGACAGCAGATACAAGTCTAACAGTCCTCACATAGAACAGCAGTATCTGTCTGTGGGCCTCCACGACTTTATTGGCCAAACGCACAAGGCAGTGAGAAGTCTTATTGAATTAGTCAAATGAAGTCACTCTGACATCACGGGGGAAGAGCAGAAGAGAGACTGGGGACAGTAGCAGACAGACGTCTAGCAGCACATAGACTCTGTGCCACTGCAGGTCAACAAGCAGGCCAGCCAGCTGGGGTGTCGACAAACACGGCCTGGGGTAGGTAGTCTCTCTGTCTTTCTACCTCCGTGGTGCTCCTGTCCTCCAACGACTCAGAATGATCCCTAAAGAGGTTTGCAGATCCTCTCAGATCCTCTCAGATCCTCTCACCGGCTGTAGCCAGGAGGCTTTTTGAGAAGTGTACGGCGAGCGTGAGGTTTTGACAACGACAAAGTTAGACGACTCGTTTGTTGTTCGTTTTTATAATGGGTTCCGTCAGCCCGCCTAATCTCAACTTTGCTCCTGATTTGATATCCAAATTCGAAGCCGTACAGCGTATCTTGGGAAATCAATTAGACGAGCTTGTCGGTGGATGTTCGTTCTGAGCCGCAGATGTGTTCACGTGGATGTAGCAGGGTTGCATGTGTCTCCATTGTGTATGGGAGCTTTAGGGACAAGAAATAGACCCAGGAGCATACCATTCCTCTCATGACCGTGGGGGTTCAGAGCTATATTAAACCCTCTGTGTCTGTACCTCTGGTCTGCGGTGATGTCATCTACAACAGTTAGCAAAGGAATTTTGTTTAGCTATCTCTTTTGATGACCTTAGGTCAACCTGTACTATGTTCTGTGGAACAAACTGGGCGTTTAAGGGTGGATCTGGACCCTTTCAATCCAAGGCTGGAGATTTTCTGTAACTTTGGAGGTCGCGGGTGCTGGAAGTTGTGTTCTCAGTCATCCTGGTGATGTTATCGTCTGAAAACACTGAGATCTCCATGCAAACTACAGACTAAAGAAACGATGGAGGGATGAGAGAAAGAGGAGAGAAAGGTGAGGAGAGGAGAGAGAAAGAGAGATAGGAGAAAGTGGAGAGGGGAAAGAGGAGAGAGAAGAAAGAGGAGAGGCCATTCTGTGTGAGGTCCTGGCAAGCCGCTAATAGTTTGGTGTTCTGTGAGTCACAAGCCTCCCATTAATGGTCAATGTTATTTGGAGAGTGAGAAAGGGAGAAAAATAGATGGAGGCAGAGACAAACAGGGGGAGGGAGGGGATTTTGGTAGTTATCACAAAGAATGAGAGGGGGGCAGAAAGAGGGAGGCACAGAAACAAGGAGGGAGGGACAGAGAAAGAAACAGAGAGGGAGTAAGGGAAGGGATATTTGGATATGGCTGTTCACAGCTGCGGTGCCAGCTGCTGCCATTATAAGACCCTGTACACATCCATCCCAGAATAACCTCTTAGATACAGCACTGTGGAGCCATGCAGTGAAATACCACTGTAATACTATCTTAAAGCTCCGACATCACTACAGCATTGGGGAAATAGAGGTTGATTCAGCAACAATGTCTAGGTCAATGTTTCTTAGTTGGGGTTTTTCCATTGTAACGTTGTACTTTTTTATTTACAGAGACTAAAGTGTAGTTGTTTGATTATGTATTACATGTTCATAGGCTTTTCAAGTCAGCCAAGAGATTGCGTTTGTTGTCCTCCATGAAACTGGATTGATTTAATCCAGGTTTGTATAGATATCGGTTCATGTATAAGCTTTTTAGGACAAGCAAATAGATGAGTTTGGGGGAGAAAGAAAAAAACAAACAAACTATGACTGACGGACGCCTCTCAGAACCACTTAAGCCGGAAATAGCCGAGAGTGCGGAGCGGTATTAGCGACGCAGGGTCAAGAGGTTCAGTCACCTGTCTGCCCTCAATCACCTGGCACCCTGGCCAAACAGCAGACCGCCCATTCAACTTTCAGTATTGCTGTCAACATGTTTAAACCGTATCCACGTGCTAATATCTACGACACGCGATCACGTCATGGATTCGTTTAGCGGATCTTATCATCGGAGCGACGCGAAGGGAAGGATTTTAGTTTGTAACGGCTTGTTTGTCAGTCAAATTCTCTCGTGAGCTGTACTCATCGCTTAATCCTCCTCTTAACAAATTTACAAATGTCGTCCAACGTCCGTCAACAAATCTGCCATTGTTAGTCGGATCTATTCGGTCGTAATGGATGCCGTCGTTTGTTTGGTAGACGATGATGAATAACGCCAGCAGCATAACGTTTAGCAGACACTTCTATCTGAAGGACAGCCGGTACAGGGGGATTTTAACGTGCGACCTCTTGATCAGCAGTCAAGTACTCTAACCACTGAGCTCCACCCTCACATAGCTCCCACAACTACTGAGAACACTCCTGCCAATTCCTGCCAATTCAAAGCCTGTTGATCTTGCTGCCTCTTGCATAATCTCTCCAAGCTATCATGTCACATGTAGAAGCCGGTGTTCTCTCATTCACTCTCCGACAATCCAGTTCAAAGGCCACAGCCCTTGTGACTCTGATCCATGTTTCCAGACAGCCTTAATGTGATCCCTGTTGTCAAAGCAAAGGCAAACACGGATGGCTTTGGGGAGGGAAGGACAGAGGACAGACTCGGTTAATGACCGGTCGTTCTAGGATGCTGACAGCCCTGTTCCGGCAGACCGTGTAGTTATGTACAGAATGAAACGTTCGACTTCCAACCGCGAGTCAACACGTCCTTGGTGTGTTCGGACTTGCTAACCCATACCAATCAGGTACTGACGTTCAAGAACGACACAACGTTGGTGTCACGTTTCGTTCGGATCGATCCGAACGGGTTGACTTTGATCTTGGCAACTGGTGACTGATCCATTATCCTTGTAGTCTCACTTCCTCCCCAGTCTTCTGACTCACTGGCTGCAGTGAGACCTGCTTTAATTATAGACCAGCATTCCACCCAGACAGAATGAGGTGAGACAGGGAGGTCGGGGAGAGGGTGGGAGGGAGAAAGAGGGATGGAAATAGAGTTTTGTGGAAGAGATAGAGACCTGGTGGAGGAGTGGGATAGGTTTGGCGGCATGCCCCGTGTCGACACAGACCTGTGCCACCATGACACCTCATATTTATAAAGCTCTGTGGGTTTGTTCGCTGAACCGCTACTTGTGTCTTTGTGTGTTCTTCTCTCGCCCACAGTGGAAGAGAGAAAACCATGGGTCAGAAGCAAGACAAGTTGTCAGAGAAGGAGGGAGACCCAGCCTGGGGCGGGCAGGGGCAGACGGAGGCCGGATCCAAGCCCACATCGGAGCCTGAAGACCGGGCCAGTAGCATAGCGAGTACTGGGAGCACTGGGGGCAACGGGAGCACAGAGTGGCTTAGCGTCAGCAGCCAAACAGAGCAGTTAGATGATCTCCCAGCCCCCCTGGCAGACACCCCTCGGGGGGAGCCAATGAGCCCTGCGCTGGGGGAGGAGGGAAGGCCAGCGGGGGAGGAGGGAGGGAGCGAGGGAGGGGACGGAGAGGGCAAGACTGTCACATGTAACGCTGAGCCAGAAACAAGCCCAAGCCCAGAGAAGAGGAAACAGCACTCGGAGCCCACTGCAGAGGAAGACGTAGAGAGCGAGAGCATGGCAGAGAGTCGGACCGGATCTGCCACGGAGCGGCGAGGGGCGAGGGAACCCCTGACGGGTCACGGAGACGTCGGCAGAGATGGCGCACGAACGCTCGCGGCCAAACCCCCCGAGGAGGGGTTTGTGCTGGTTGACAAAGACGCACCCTGGGTTGAGTCTGAGGGGGATGGCCAGGACGCCGGCGGCAGGGAGAGGGGGGGTGAGACGAGTGGGCACCCTGGGAAGAGAGCGCCTCAGGAGATGTACGGTCAGCATCGTTCCGGTTCCCCCGGAGAACTTTCCACGGAGAAGAGCCTCGGGCGCGTTGGAAGAAATCCGAGGCAAAGTCAGAATGGACTTTCGCCACAGCAGGAAGAACGTGGGACACACGCTGATGAGGTCGTAGACACTAGTGATGGAATGGGAGTTCGGGATCATCTAGATGACAGATCCTCACCCTCGCCTTCACACCTAACTGGTGACTCAGCGATGAAGACAAGAGATGAGCGTTCAGCGGTCAATCATCAGGTCAAGGAAGGAAACACCAATCACGACAGCGTGAACAATCATTTGGTCCAACTGAACATGGATGGTGAAGCGGACAGATTCCCTGGCGAAAACGGAACAAGGGACACCTCACATCCCATAACCTCAGCTGAGTGTGCCACTGAGAGAACCAAGGGAGTTGGGGGCGACGTTGGCTTGTGTGCGAAGGTGGAGGAGGAACCCGGATCCAAGATGGCGGGCGCCTCTTCCCCACCGAAGGTTCGGAGTCGGAGCGTTCCTGACAAGAAGAGGGGATCCTCAGAACACGAAGCGTCAGCTCTCTCTCCAGCCTCCAAACTACCATGCCTCCAAATGGCATTCTGCTCGATGGAGCAATGCAACTTGGCTCCTTCCCCTCCCCTCCCCCTGGCTGTCCCGGAGGACCTTGACAGAGAGAGACAGGTTGCCGCCATGCAGACGGAGAAAGAGTTTGTTTGCTTCACCGCCGTCACCACCTCGCCACCCGTCATTCACCTGTTGCCCGAGAGAGAGCCACAGCCGGGTGGGGACGCGGCTGACGTGCGGGCGGACACGGACTCGACCTCGGAGGAGAGGACCAGGAAGAAGGGACCTCCGCCGCCTGTACCCAAGAAACCTAAAAACGCCTTCAGCAAGATGTGGGCGAAGCTCTCGGAAGAGAAGAAGAGCAGAGGAGGCGTTTCCTCTCACAGGGAGAAGGAGAGGAGGCGCAGTCCCCTGAACAGAGAGACCACAGAGGATCTCCTCCCCTGCCAGGACATGTCTCTGTTTTGGGATGAGAGAGGGACGTACCCCGTGTTCCCCGAGGGAAACATGTCCCCGGATTTCGACCCTAAGGAGGATTTCTCCCAGAGAAAAAGAGAAGTTGACAGAGAGGATCAGTACAAAAATATAATTGATTTTGAAGCCTGGGCGCGTATGGTAAAACGCTGCAGGGATGAGGAGTTGAAAAACCTCGACATGTTGCAAGCGAGATCTTCTGTTGAAACGCAGGCCAAAACCAAGGGTCCACCTCCTCCTGTACCTAAGAAACCCAAAAACCCATTTGCATCTTCAGGTGCATTTCCAGGGTCAGAGGTCACGGCTGGCCCTGCGGACGATGACCACCAGGAAGTAGAACCCGTGGTGTGGAGGACCAGGATGCAGGATGTCCTCCGACCTGACCGGCTCAGCTGGAGGGACTCCTGTGACCTCGGCGACCACCGACAAGCGAGCGATGAAGAGGAGGGGAGCGATGGCGACACTGCGGAGGACAACGAGGTGTCTCGCTACAAGCCTGTGTCTGAGCTCATCAAGGAGACCAATCAGATGCACCAGAAGATCAGGCGTCACAGGGACTCGTTCAGAGCGCCAGATGCCAGGCCTGATGGCGTGCCAAGCGAGCAGGGCTCCAGCCTCAAGGTGGCCCAAATGAAGAAGACTTTCGACGCTACAAAGAAGCCTGCAGAGAGGCCACCAGAGTCCAAGCCTCCAGCCAAGAAAGGTAGAAGTTTAATTGACGTGCTCTCATCTTTCTCTACAGTCTCCCTCTCTCTCTCTCTCTCTCTGTCTCCTTCTCTACAGTCTCCCTCACAATTTCTCTCCCTCTCTCTCACTCTCCATCTTTGTCTCTTTAGCTCTCTCTCTCACCCTCTCTGTATCTCTCCCTACCTCTCTCTCCCCCTCCCTCTCTCTATCTCTCTCCCTACCTCTCTCTCCATGTCTCTCTCTCTTTCTCCCTAGATCTCTCTCTCCCTACCTCTCTCACTCCGTATATATACACCTTATTCTCTCTCTCTCCCTCCCTTTCTATCCGTTTTTCTCTTTGTCTTGCTCCCATTTGCTCTCACTCTGTCTCTATCTAAATATACACATACGGATGCATAGACGGATATCAATCACTGTATCTGTCTCTGCCTCGCAGACACCCCCAGACACGTGAGAATGCTGTGTTGTAAAGGGGCTATTTTCGTCGGATTTAAACATAGCTGTTCAATGGATCGGAACTGAAAATGTTCACAGAATTAAGGTGAAAATTAGCTTATGCGCACATTTGGGACATCATCATAAGTGTTTGTTTTAGATACGTTTAGCTAAGTTTTAGGTAAGTCTATTGACGTGTTTCTCTGTGCGGTTGATGTGCTCGGAACTTGAATGTGAACTTTCTGTCATTCATACAAGCTCTTACCCCAAAGATGAGAAACTCGTTACTCACCACTTGAGGTCGCTGGAGTTCATCAAATAAATTATTTAAAGAAATCCTGGGACGATGTAATGCGCTCTGGACTAGTGGATGGCTTGATGCATTGATGTTTTTATTCGGTTTTATTATCAATTATTATAGTGTGTAGATATTTTAAAGTAAGCAAGGCCTTTACTTCAGTTTTCATAACATTTTTGGAAAATATTTTTCTCCTATAACACTGTGATTAAATACAGTCCATTGCCCATTGCAGGTGCAGAAACCTTAACACAAATAGCACATTTCAAATCCAGGGTTGTGGTTAGAAAAAACGATTGCGATTGAGAGATAGTTCCATATGGTTTCATTTGAAATTAGGCAATTGTGGTAAAGTTGATTGTTATATTTTTTATGATTATTATTGCTTGTATATTTTTGACTGTCGTCATTTTGTGTAAGTACTTATTACATGATTTTAGGATCCTGGGGATTCTAAGATCCTCATGCTTGAAATGAAATAGGTGGAGATGAAACTGGGCGTTGCTTCCGGTTCATAGACTTGCAGTCAGGAGGGAAAGAACGGACAAACGATTGTTGAAAGAAGGGACATCCAAACGGATACGGGATCACCTATATTCATGTTTTCAGATTGATTACCTCGCGTTCGAGTGAAAACCTTGCATAGATTTAGGAGGTAAGTAAAATTCACCGGTCTCGATTTTGCATTGAACATCTTGCGTGTACATCTTGCGTGTGGGGCTGCGTACCATTTAGCTAGCTGATATGAATGGGAGAAGCCAGAAGAACCATGGATAAAATCTGCACTTGCGTCATAATAGCTCGCTTGCGGTGGTCTATTCTCCAAATGAGCGCAGCTAGCATGTTAGCTGGCTTGCAAACTATCCATCTGTCCAGCTGTATGATTAAATGGACGTCTCCGTGCAGAAATCTGAATTTTGTCTTCCAGCCTAAGTTCATGTATGCACAATGGCTTGTGAAGTATTTTCCAATAAATGGGAAAGCATAAAGATAGCTAAGGAAGTGGCTATCTAGCTATCATTAGCACAGCGCTTGTTAGCAAGGGAGGCTAGCTAGCAAGAAACACTAGACAATCCCTTTTGTGACCAAGCCCATTGATCGTTTGTCCATACATAGCACATTATTGCGTCCCAATCTATCGCCATTCATAACTTCGTGTGCATCAATGGTAGAATTCGAAGAATCTATGGCATACACGTCACTTTCAATGGCCATTCATCTAACTGCTTTTGTAATTTGCTTCTTGACTATCCATGATGCCTCCAATGATGTGCACTCAATGATACTGTCTCACAAAGGTCATAAAATGATTAATTAGCATCTTCTGGAGGAGCAGAGCTCACCAGTGCTTGAGGGCAGTGATATTAACCAGCTGTTCAGAGATGAGATGGATCGTGCACTAGATATGTTAGATTTGCCCCATTGTACCGTCATTACTGCAATTTATGAGTTTGTAAGATGCTGCGGACGTGACCCAATAATACCCAAATATGGAATCCCAGTTGTGTTCCTACACACGGATACCTCTGTGACCTAATCGGTGGCATATGTTCAGGCTCACACAACAAATCTGTGTCAACCCCTGCAAGGTTCCTCAGATGCTAATTTGTAGACGACGTGAAACACTTCGAACCGTTAACGTGGGTGGATGAAGATGACCTGGCTGGAGAGTTCCTGTCATGTCATCTGCCATGTTGAGGAGGGGGGGAAAAGTAGGTCAACGCTGCTAAACGAATAACCCACGAGGTGCACAGAGCAGGACAACATCGTGGACCAGGAGCGCCTGTATGCAAACGCCTCATCAGTGGTCCGAATCAGCCACTGAGATGCAAAACCGTCAAAAGAACAAACTGTTCTGGCCTGATGTTCACAGAGTCCGTGGACGAAACCTGACCTGGGACCTGTTCAGCTCTTTGGATCACGTCGAACGAATGCGATGTGTTCTCCTTAGCAGACACTAGCAGAGACGTACAGAAGGTACCGCTGAAGCCGCATCCTCCCTCGTCGATCACCCTGGATTGTGCGATGGGATCCGGGGACCAGATCTTCTACACTTGAACACCCGTTGTCACGGAGAGTAGCTCAGGGGTAGAGCGTTTGAGGGCAAATCGAGTGGTTGCTCGTTTGAATCTTCCCACCCAGTGTTGCTGTGGTTAAGAGCGTCTGCTAAACAAACACATTATTATTATTATTTCTGTTATTATTTAATGTCCTTTTTAAGCATGCTGACCCCAGTCAGACGAAGCTACCAGCTACACCCTGAGCATCTGGAGCTACAGGCCAGCCTGAGTGTTTCTGATGGATCAGAATAGACGGTGCCCTTTGCTGAAAGGTTTCACCCTGGAGGATGTCTGAGTGGTTACAGTGCAGAAACAACAGCCTGGCTTCAGAGGAGAGGAGAAAAGGAAGGAGAGGGGGAGGAGAGGAGAAGGGAGGAGAGGTGATAGGAGGATATGGGTGGAGGAGAGAGGAGAGGAGAGGGGAGGAGAAGCAAAGGGAAGAGAGGTGAGGCGAAGGAAAGAGAGGAGAGAGGAGGATATGGGTGAAGGAGAGGAGGAAAGCAAAGCAGGAGGACAGGAGCACTAAAGGCTCTCTGATCATATCTGAGCTCCAGTAATCAGTCTCAAGGTCTGCAGTCAGAGCAGGAGGTGGACTGTGGGCGTGCTTCGGCACGGCTGCTAGAATTTCACACAGAACCTCCACTTCTCGTTCACACACCTTCGATGGAACGATGGAACAGCACGATGCATGTTCCAGTTCCTTGAAAAGATCCTTATTGAAACTCATCTATCAGCCCACTGTACACAGGCCATGTGAGCATTCTTTGCTGAACGAGGCTGAACGACAGGCAATTTGTAATCATTTGTGTAATTTATTTAGCAGATGCTTTCATCTTAATCAATGTCCGGGGTTTGGGAAGGGGGTGTTTTGAACCTGCAAACTCGTGATCTGCTATCAAGTCTACCACCAGGCTGAGGGGAGGGGGGCGAGGGGGGGCTGTTGCCATGTGACGGCCAGATCGGAGTTTAGTCTCCTCTTCCTGCAGATGGCCGTCTTCTGCTTGGACAGGAAACGGGAGTCAGCAAAAAACGACCGCGCTAAGTTGGAGAGTGCAGTGGTTAGCTGCTAGTGTGACGTTAGCCCGTTCGCTAAGGGGTGTCAGTGTCATTTGAGTTGAGAGTCTGTGTGGATGAAGACCATGAACGCTAGCCAGCTAGCTAGCTAGCCAACACTCTCCTGTTCTATCAAGATGAGGAGCAGCTCAGCTCAGCCTCTCCTCGGTCCGGCAAAATTATGTGGCAGGGGATTGTAGGTGTGGCGGGTGGCGGTGGGGGGGGGGGGCGGGGGGGCGGTGTAGGCTTTGTTGTGTGTGTGTGAGGGATTTGGTGAGTGGGGTGGGGGGTGGGGCTGGCGGTGGTGGAATGTTGATAGTGAGGTGTCTATTCGCTGGTTAGGACCAGCTGGACTGGGGAGTAAATCTGGTTTTGTGAGACTTCGCAAGGACATTCAATCTCATAGTCTTGCATGAGATTGTCTCTATGAGCTGTCGTCATCGGAAGGGCGTAGCGGACAGGCAAGCAGAACCACTGTGGCTTTCTAATTGGAAACGCCACTCCTGGATAACGCTGCACTTAGTTGTAATTATGACACCTTTCTCTCTTCTCTCTCCTCCCCTTCCCGGACTCCATCCCTCTCTCTCTCTTTCTTTCTTCTCTCTCTCTGATGGCAGACATGTTCAGGCGAGTCGTGCGACAGAGTAAGTTCCGTCACGTCTTCGGCCAGGCGGTGAAGAACGACCAGTGCTATGACGACATCCGCGTCTCCCGGGTCACATGGGACAGCTCGTTTTGCGCCGTCAACCCCAAGTTTGTCGCCATCATCATCGAGGCTAGCGGGGGCGGGGCCTTCCTCGTCCTCCCTCTACAGAAGGTGACCACCGCCGTCAGGTGTCTGTATGTTTGTGTCCTCTCTCTCTGCTCTCCCTCCTCTCCCTCTCCTCTTCCTTCTCTCCCTCTTCCTAGACTTTCTCCTCTCCCTCTCCTTTTCCTCTTCTCCCTCTCCTCTTCCTTCTCTTCCTTCTCTCTCTCTCCCCTTCCTCCTCACCCTCTTCTCTTCCTTCTCTCCCTCCTCTTCCTCCTCTCCCTCTCCTTTTCCTTCTCTTCCTACTCTCCTCCTCCTCTCCTCTTCCTCTTCCTTCTCTCCCTCCTCTCCCTCATCTTCCCCCCTTCCCTCTTCTCCTCTCCTTCCCATGTTCCTCCTCACACAAGAGGCCGACTCTCAATTTGGTATGTTTGTCCACGCTAATATTTAACTTTCATGAACATCTGTGAGAGATCACACAGGAAATGTAGTAGCGAAAATGAGAGAGAACGCGAAAACACAGCAACGCTCGCATCGTTATGGCTTTAGAGAGCAGCTTGTCTGCAGGGAGAAGTGTGCGTGCTGCAACAACCGGCATGTCTCCTCCTCCTCCCCTGCCCCCTTCAAAGAGAGCCCGCCCACTGTCAGCAGACATGACCATATATGGAAGTCCAGTTCTTTGCATGTCAGCCGAGAGGACAGTTTCCTCTCTCTCCCCATTGGCTGAATTCATGTGTTGCCTGGTGGATTCTGGGATGGAGAATTGAATTTTTGAGAGGGAATCTTTCCCTGTGAAAACCTTTCATGTGACTTCTCCCATTAAAGAAGGTAATCCAAAACATTTCACAGTGTTTTTATGTCGGGGGGGGGGGGGGGGGGTGGTTCATCCTGAGAAACACACATAAAAGTTTCAATAGTGACACAAACTGAACGAACGAATGAATTGAATGACCGAACAAACGAACGAGTTTGGATTGACCAGTTGGATTCCTCTGTCCATGACACGGTGTTACAGCCTGGGGCTGGTGTGAATCACTAACACCACAGACGCGGCATGTCTTTTAATCAGTGTGATATTACAGCTATTTCACGCACCCCCGCCCACTATTAGGCTTGCCTGGCTGACCCTGGTTAACTGGCTGGGGGAGGGGAGGCAGACACAAGTAGGCCACATGGTTGATCAGTAAATATAAGCTGCTGTATAGCGCATGATCTTCCAGCTAATGTTGCAACAACAGAAGATGAACTATAAGGCCTGCAGACCTAACACTGATGATGATAATGATGACGATAATGATCATAATAACATCATAATGTGTTAAGTGAGCAGAGGTTCTCATCCAAAGCCCCATGCAGTTCAAGGGGATTCGAACCTGCAACCTCTCAGAATGCACTAGCGCTGAGCCATGAGTTTGCCATCATGTTAGCATGAGTCATTTGGACATGCGTTATGTCGAGCTGATGAAAATGCTGCCTGTGTTTAGTTTTTCCCCCACTGCTTGGTTGCTCTTGGGTACATCTCGTGCATCTGCGTCTCTCAGTCACCCTCGACTCCAGGAGCCACTGCTTTTAGAGCAACGTTGTCGTGGTTACACGAAACAGTGAGGTTATGGTAACCACATAGCAATGCCTATAAGGAACAACATTGGAGGTACTCATTCATTACACGGCAATTCCTAAGCGCCAAAGTCTAATTGCGCCCTTTCAAATATGTGAGAAGGTACGTGAAGTGAGATGAAGCTAGGGGAATATGCCAGACCAAGCATGTAGACGGTGTGTGTTTGAATGTAGTTTATCTGTCAGTAGCATACAGGATTGTGCCTGCAGTCCTCTGGGCTGTGTGATTAGCCTAGTTAGTGACCTGTCTTCAACCCTTATCACCCTATCCCCATCTCTATATATATGTACATCTGCCTCTCTCTCCCCCCCTCCCTCTCTCCCCCCTCCCTCCCGCTCTCTATGTATTTGTCTGTCTCTCTTTCTTTTAATCACTTTCCAACCCCCTCTTGCTGTCACACTTTCTCTCGCTCTCTCTTACACTCCCTCTCTCCATGAGGTGATTCTTACAGGCAAACATTTGTTCATTTATTTGGCCTTAATCTTGATGCTGTTGATAACGCACTTTAAACTGTGTGCCAGCTGCTAGTCAGTATCGTCCCTGGATATGGGTGGGGTCGATGAGAGCTCAATACAAGGGGTCGCTTCTGAACAAACGGGTTTAGGCGAGGCTGTTGTAAAGTTGGGTCTGCCGTCATGTCCCAGAACAGACGGGTACACTTCAGTGATCCGGCCAGCCAGGTTGGTGCGTCCTTTCTGACGTGAAAGAAAATAAATATTCAGTCGTGCGCTTTGAGCCCAAGACATCGTCGCCGTGTAGACGGTCGCTCGGTCTCTGAACCACACCCCTCGCTCGGTCACTGAACCACGCCCCTCGCTCGGTCACTGAACCACACCCCTCACTGTAACTCTAGGGAAGGAGAGATATCTGACAGAGCAGCATCTCTGTGTTAGCATTTACTACATGTCTGCTGAAAGCCTTGGACAAACAGAGACCCCCCTATCTCTCTCCTCTACGTCCCTCTGCCCCCCTCTATCCCCTTCCTCCCCTCTGCCCCCGCCCTCTTCACTTCGGGAGCAGAAATCAAAATGACTGTTCTTGCTCTCCCTCCTGGCTAGTAGTTACCGCGACAACTGAGGTAATGACAGGGAGTGTAGCCCCATGGGGCATGTGATCAGATAGCTGCCCCCTCTCCCCCTCCCCTCCCCGCTGCATTTCGAAAACAACCCTGATGCTTCCTGCTATGTGTATTGATTACAATGGTGTGATGGGGGGTAGAGAGAGAGAGAGCAGTGGAGACAAGTACAAGTTTCTGGGAGGGGACAACACCACGGTCAAAACACAACGCATCCAAAAGCGCTCGGTTCTCTCCTGAAGACGTTTGGCTGCTGTCAGGAGGCCTGGCTCACATGCCACAGCTCTGACTATGAGAGTTAAAAGCAGACCTCACTATCAGTGTGAAATATAGAGATGCTGAGGTCACTGACATTACCACGGGTCTAACAACTTGTGAACAGAGGAAGAGAGAGAGGGGGGGGGCAGAAAGAGAGAGAGAGGGAGGGGCTAACACAAAGGCCTGGAGTGTCTTCAGGCAGAAGGCTGAGACCTGCTCTGCCTGCCTGCATGCCTGTCTGTCTGTCCCTGCCTGTCTGTCTGTCCCTGCCTGTCTGTCCCTGCCTGTCTGTCCCTGCCTGTCTGTCCCTGCCTGTCTGTCCCTGCCTGTCTGTCCCTGCCTGCCTGTCTGTCTGTCTGCCTGCCTTTGCCGGTCTGTTAGACAGGATTACTTGGAGAGAACAAAGGGGGTGTCCCTGGCCTGTCCTCATCCGTCATTGATCCGGGGGGCAGCCAGAGGTCACTGCTTGACCTCTAGGTGCTATGATGTCATCTGGAGGAGCACTGATTGGCCGAATGACCTTTTGTTGGAAAATTCAGCCCGTCCACGCTTTTAAAAAGCTTTTAAATGTTTAATCCGGTGTCAGGGGTGACGCCCAGTCCTGAAAGAAGGAAGATATAGAAGAAAGGGGATTGTGGAGACTAGCGTTATCTACATGAACTCAGGACCAGCGTCGTGTGTTTGTATGGACGCAGCAAAGCGAGAAGGATGAGCATCTTTATGGTCGTCATCTTCTCCACCAGCTGGTTCTACCAAGTCCTCCTCAAGTCTCCTCTCTTCAGTCTCTCACCAGCCCACTCCTCCTCCACTATCTCTCTCCAGTCCTCCCACCCACCCACCTTCTGTCTGTCTGTCTCCCCACAAATTGGTTCCATAGACAAGACCTACCTCACTAACCTCTCTCTCTGTCTCTCTATCTCTGTCTCTCTATCTCTGTCTCTCTCTCTCTGCCTCTCTCTCTCTGCCTCTCTCTCTCTGCCTCTCTCTCTCTGCCTCTCTCTCTCTGCCTCTCTCTCTGTCTCTCTCTCTGTCTCTCTGTCTGTCTCTGTCTCCTCAGACTGGTCGCATAGACAAGACCTACCCAACCGTGTGTGGTCACACAGGGCCTGTGCTGGACATTGACTGGTGCCCTCACAACGACCACGTCATCGCCAGCGGATCGGAGGACTGCACCGTTATGGTACGGACACGGGGGCCGATTTCACCACGAGGGCCGATTTCACCATGTGGACCCATTTATTTTAGTTTGTATAGATTCCCCCCCCCCTCAAATACAGCCAATTCTATTTTGTGATCCGATGTTTAGTGAAGGGTTAACTGGACCTAAGTGATTCAGCGTGAGAGAGCTCTGAGAGAGAGTTGTAATTCTACCGCCTCCAATGGTGAGCTACACACCCTCTGTGTGTCTTCAGAAATCAGATACTTGGATAGAATGACCTCACTCACAAAACCCTCGTGAAAGATTGGGCTATTTAGACATATTTGGCTTTGTGAAACACGCTTGGATAAATGTACACTGCACAGGCCATATTAGCCACACATGGTCCTGAGCCATAGAAGTCAACTACACAAGTTCATAAAATAAAAAAAATCTTAGATAAGTATTGTTTATGACTGCATAAACAGATACTATAATCTGTGTATGCAGATGTTGCCGAAATTGGATAAAACCTTATTTAACTCAAACTCTATAGTCATTATTTACATGAAGGCCAGTAATGATATTGCCTGCTGTGTATGTTAAGTCTTCAATCCCAAATCTGGCATGTTGTCATGCCAACGTGGTTCTCTTCTCTCACTGTTCCGACCGGGACTTTCCCCCCTGAGAAGCCCCCTGCTGCCCTCTGCAGGCTGCTCCTAGGTAACACACCCTGTTCACACAGTGTCATCTGTAATGTAGGCTTACGCAATCATTTGTCAGACGCTTTCATCCAAAGCAATTCGCAGAGGGGGATTTTAACCTTGGTATGCAGTCAAAGGCTTTACCACAGAGCTGTACCTATAGGTCCTTCCCTCCTGTAACAGGGCCGATGATGAGTGAAATTGTGGGTTGTACATCTAAAGCAGGGGTGTCAAACCCTGGTCCTCAAGGGCCGCTGTCCTGAAGGTTTTCGATGTTTACCTGGTCCGGCACACCTGATTCTAATGAAGGGTCATTATCAGGCTTCCACATACCTGGATAACAACCCAGTCATTAGAAAACCTTAAAAATCGAAGAAAAAAAAAAACCTTCAGGACAGCGGCCCTCGAGGACCAGGGTACTTGTACTGCTGCTTTTTGTGAATTTTCATTTTGTTACGAGTTCTCAAGATAGTGTTCGTGTGTGTGTTCGTTTGTGTTTGTGTGTGTGTGTCCAGGTGTGGCAGATCCCTGAGAATGGCCTGACAGTTGCCCTGTCGGAGCCTGTGGTTGTGCTGGAGGGACACTCCAAGAGGGTTGGCATCGTAACCTGGCACCCCACCGCTCGCAACGTACTCCTCAGTGCAGGTAGGGGCCCAATTAGTTGCTAACCCTGTTGACGCTAACCCTGTCGACGCTAACCCTGTCGACACTAACCCACTTGACGCTAACTCTGTTGATGCTAACTCAGTTGATGCTAACCCTGTTGACGTTAAACCACTTGACGCTAACCCTGTTGACGCTAACCCTGTTGACGCTAACCCCCCCATCTCCTCCTTCCCTCAGGCTGCGACAACCAGATCATTGTGTGGAACGTGGGCACCGGTGAGGCCATGATCACGCTGGAGGACATGCACCCTGACGTGATCTTCAGCGCCTGCTGGAGCCGCAATGGCAGCCTCATCTGCACGGCCTGCAAAGACAAGAAGGTCCGAGTCATCGACCCGCGCAAGGAGAAGGTGGTGGCGGTAAGTGGAGATGACCGGCACCCGCAAGGTGCTTTTTAATAACATGGGTAAACACAGACGGATAAACACACAGAGACACTAATATGCAGAGAAACGCCACACTCACACACATGGAGGCAGACAAACATACGCAGGCAGTCACCCAGGCGTAAATAGACAAACCCACAGTCCACCTAGACGAGGGGTGGGCAATCCTGGTTCTCGTGAGCCGCTGTCCTGAAAGTTTAAGATGTTTCCCTGTTCCAGCTCATCAGCAGGGACCAAGGTTGCCTACCCCTAACGTAGAGACACACACACACACACACACACACACAGTCTCAATGAGGCTGTTCTGTCTGTCTTCCAGGAGAAGGACAAGGCTCACGAGGGAGCCCGGCCAATGAGAGCCATCTTCCTCGCTGACGGAAACATCTTCACCACTGGCTTCAGCCGCATGAGCGAGCGCCAGCTAGCCCTCTGGAACCCTGTAGGTCGAACCCTCGTCTCTCTCTCACTCTCACTCTCACTCACTCACTCACTCACTCACTCACTCACTCACACACACACACACACACACACACACACACACACACTATCCTTGGTCCCCTCACCATGCATACACAGCACACACTAACCCCTCACTACCTCACCGCAAACACACACACCACTTACCAAACCAATATCCTCCTCCTCTAACAGAAAAGCATGGATGAGCCGATATCAGTCCACGAGATGGACACCAGCAACGGAGTCCTCCTGCCCTTCTACGACCCAGACACCAACGTGGTCTACCTGTGTGGGAAGGTAGGTCTGCTGATGGCTCCGCCCCCCCCACTGCAGGAACGTCCCCCTATGGCAGATTTGGCTTTCCTTTAGTTTAACAACAAAAAGGTTTAGAAGAACTAGGATCTGAAGTGTAGAATCAGGATATTTAACAGAGCTGACATTCTTTTCTTTCTTCCTCTCTTTTTCTCTCTCGCTGTCTCCCTCTCTCTCTCACTCACTCACTCTCTCTCTTCCTTCTCCTCTACCTTATTCCTCCATATTCCCTGTCTCCCTCCATTATCTCTCCTCTCTCTTCCCTTTCTCTCTCTCTCCGTATCCCCCCCCCCCCTCTCCCTCTGCAGGGTGATAGCAGCATCCGCTACTTTGAGATCACGGACGAAGCTCCATTCGTCCACTACCTCAACACCTTCAGTAGCAAGGAGCCCCAGCGGGGCATGGGTTACATGCCCAAGAGAGGTCTGGACGTCAACAAATGCGAGATCGCCAGGTACTTGAAGCGGCGTGCAGCCTATAGAATCGAATGTTTATACTCGTCTAGTCCACTAGAGGGCGGTCAGGATTGTATGTCTTAGTGGTTAGGAGCGTTTGACTTCTGAACAAGAGATCAAAGCCTTCCTGTTCTATGCACTTTGGATAAAAGGACCTGCTAAATGAATACTTGACTGAACAAATGCGTGTTTTAGTTTCTCTTATCTAAGAAGGGGGGTTATTTTGATTTAGGCTTTTCTGCTTTCACGGTATAGATATTTTTTTTGTATAGAAGATTCAGGGGAAACAGAGAGGGGGTGGGTGGGTAAACGTATGCCTCTGCCTTCAACAACGATGGATACTTTCATGTTTTCTCAAGGTTTTATAAACTGCACGAGAGAAAGTGTGAGCCGATCATCATGACTGTTCCCCGGAAGGTTGGTCACTTTCCTGCTGTTGTTATCAGACATGAACTGCAACATCAAACCTGATTCAAATGTAACAAGACTACTAATGATGTACAAAAAAGACATGCACCATCTAACTACTTTTACTCTCTTTTTCTGGCACCCTCTACTCTTTTCTCGCTCCATTTCCCTGCTATTCTCTCCTTCCCCCTCTCTCTTCCCCTCCACCCTTCTCTCTCTCTCTTGCACCCTCTATCCTCTTCTCGCTCTATTTCTCTTCTATTCTCTCCCTCTTCCCCTCCCTCCCCCTTTCTTTATCTCCCTCCCCCTTTCTCTCTCTGTCGCTTCCTCTATCCTCTCCCTTGCTCACCGTCTCCCTCCACCTCCACCCAAACGCACCCAGTCGGATCTGTTCCAGGACGACCTGTACCCCGACACGGCCGGGCCGGACTGCGCCCTGGAGGCGGAGGACTGGTTCGAGGGGAAGAACGGCGAGCCGATCCTCATCTCTCTGAAAAACGGCTACGTGCCCGGCAAGAACCGGGATCTGAAGGTGGTGAAGAAGAATGTCTTGGAGAGTAAGCCGTCTACAAAAGCAGAGCATACCTCTCCGGCCCAGAAACAGGCCTCTCCACAGCCCTCAATAGTAAGTAGGAGAGGGACTGGACTGTTGACAAGCCAACCACATTTACAAGGAAGGCAAATTGCAGAGTAATATCCCACTACTATAGTAGAGTGTGGTGGTGGTGGTGGTGGTGGTAATGTTGTCCTCTTACCTCCCTACAGAAGAACGAGGGCAAGTTAGAGGAGCTTCTCCGAGAGGTCAAGTCCCTGCGCGACCTCGTGACTCTACAGGATCGCCGAATCGCCAAACTGGAGGACCAGGTCGCCAAGGTTGCCATGTAGGAAACGCCCCCCCACCATCACCCCCACCCCACCCCCCCTTCTCAGGACCAATCCTCGGTTTGGAGAGAGTCACGTGGGCGGGGCCAGTCACTGCCAAATTGAAAATTCGGCTTCATCATTCCGCTTGGTGTTGTCCCAAGCACACATTCCAAGACAAACTTCTTTTTTTTGTTTTGTTTTTCCTCTCATCATGCCAACTCTCTCACTCCTTCCTCTTAAAACACTGACAAAGAAAAAAAAACTCTTGCGATCCATCGTCCACCTTTTTACCGGGGATAAAACATATAACTGCCATTTTTGTTGATGGTTTTGTTGAAGTCTTAATTTTTTTTTTTTGTTATTGTTTGAATTTGTGGTCAAGGACATTCTGATTGTGAAGTTTGTACTTACTGCGATAATATCAATGATTTTATGTAACCATCAGTATTGCCATATTCCCTTGATTTTCGTGCTGCCAAATTTAAACGGTGTGAGTGTGCGTTTCCACGCACTCTCGCATCTTTCGTTTCTTTGTGTCTTCTCTCCTGCTGTACATTCCACATGCTCTCATAGAAATGAATTAGTCAACGAGAAGAATGGCTTTTTTCTCTTTTTTTTTTCTTTTTTTTGGTTCTCTCTCCAAACTATAGCTGTTACACTGTTGCTGACGGAGAAATACGATTTTTCTGCCCATTTGCTCGTGTTTATAAGCATCAGGTCAGTGAATGTGAAGAGGTTCCTCTTTCCTTTAGCACCTGCTCTTCAAGGGCGTTAGATTTTTACCGGGGGGGGGGAGGGAGGGGGAGGGAGGGGCGGGGGTGGTGTGGGGGTGAGGGAGGGCGCTTGGTGCGGGTCGGAGGACCGTGGCTCTCTGGTGTAAATGTTGTGTAAATGTAGTGGTGCCTGTGTCACTCTGTGACTGGTATTAAGGGTCAATCTGAGGTAGGCCGGTGGCTGCTTGTCTGTGTAAGGGGACCACTCAGCCCTGTTTGCCGCTGAAACCTGCTTGACAAAGTGTCCTGTGCATGCAATAAAGGATTTACCCTGCATAGCAGATGTCGGGGTCTCCAGCAATAAATTCCCTTTGTTCTGACTTCTTCTTTGGGAAGGCTGGCTTTTGTGTGTGTTTATGTGTGGTTTGAAAGGTGACCGGGCCAGTGTGTCCTAGCTAGCTGAAATCCCACCAGTTTAACTAGCAGACTGGTTTAGTGAACCTGCTTAATTGCAGGCTGGTCGACTCAAGATTATGATGATCCTGGTCCGTGGACAAGGCTATTTCAAGGACAAATTGCACCGCTTATCTTACACGAGACGAACAATGTATTAGTGGGTGAACGGATTCTTCTGCAGGGGAGATGTTCTACACTCCCAGCCAGAGTCCACGTCCAGATGTGCCTTAAACAACATCAAAAAGTTCGTAGCCACCGGTGCCGTTGCGCAATGGTGAGCGCTTAAAACGGGCATTCTTTGCTCCTGAACCATCCTGTCCAGGACTCGACGAGGCATGAGGGCCAATAAGACGGGCTAGACTCATGTGCGAGCGGCATGTTTGAAGGTCTCTGATCTGGCTGTCTGTTGAGGCTACAGGGGCCTTCTAGACAGGGCTGGTAGTCTGCAAGTATGCAGCCTCGATAAGATGGCTCATAAACGTGGCGCAGACTTCAAGACATCGGTGAGAACTAGCTAGCTTGA